>DWDW01001580.1:0-11386 GCA_018245635.1 Mimoniades versicolor eupheme | reverse complement strand
GGTACTAATAATACGTAAACTACAAGATCAATAATGTTCCCTCATATGACGACTTCGTATCATGTCTTTGCATCACAGTTAGACATTTCTATTTAGTAATAGAAATGTCTAATTGTGTTTCAGTAGTACTGAAACATAAATTATACACCATCAACTAAGAAATAAAAACCAAAGTAGTTACGTAACGAGTTATTTTGGTGATCTATAACTACGAGTATTTTTTTTCGCTCAAGTCTAATCAGATGGTAGAATCGCACTAATCATCCAACTTTTTTATCTAGTGTTTTCATCAGCACCGCAACATTGTTTGTTTTCTTTCATTAGCCTAGTCATTCTTTTAAATAAAGAATGGGGGACTGTTTGTTTATATGTTGTGTTGTTGGCAGACTTTTTTTTTGTGTCGTGGTTTATAAGTAAACGTAGGATATTCGATGGTTTATTTAAAAATACAAATTTTTGTTGCAAAATTTCATGCTGGTGATAGCACCTTTGTTAAACACGGGCTTCCTCTCGGAATGAGAAGGGTTAGTTCGGACACGCTAGACGTAGACACGTAGAGTAAGGTCTGACACGCTGGCCAAATGAGTGTGTGAATTTTAACGGATAATTCGAAAACACCGACGTATAGGTTTGTACGCGATATTTTCTTTAACCGGTACAATACGGGATGATAAATAGATAAGTTTTTATAATTATTTTTATGTGAATAAAAGTAACGCCCT
Organism: Mimoniades versicolor eupheme; assembly: GCA_018245635.1. NCBI lineage: Eukaryota > Metazoa > Arthropoda > Insecta > Lepidoptera > Hesperiidae > Mimoniades > Mimoniades versicolor. The sequence goes on along the minus strand of DWDW01001580.1, from coordinate 10,664 downwards.
ACAACCGCCCCGCACCCGCACCGTAACAGACCCGCCCCCGCACAGCAACCGCCCGGTTACGATCCCGCCCCTTCGCTGCATCCGTCCCGCCTCGCATCTGCCCCGCAACAGACCCGCCACCGCGCTACAACCGGACCGCGCCTCCACCGCCCCGCCACTTTTTTGAAGTATACATTACAAGTGTTAAATACATGTATATCAAGGGTAGGTATATATTTAACTCCGTTTGTGTATATCAATAAGATCAAAACCACATCAAATCGTGATATCCCGTATCCAAAACCTATGTATTTTTTTACGTAATTAATGTATTACTAAAGAGCGGTTACAATGCAGTAAAACAAAACATAACTACAAAGTAATAACAAATTTTCAATACCATATGGTGCGTCTTCACCGACCCCTTTTTATATGAAGACAAGTATAATTATATGCCATGCTGCTTATTAGAGGCTATGATTTATTTAATGGCCGCTATAAAACGTCTACCCTAGTTGGACTGTCGGTTGGCAAAAACGTTAAACGCCTGTCACTCAATGTCACCGAATTCGGCACGAGAACAGGGGTCGCACAAAACATGGCTAACTCCTTTTTTACTATCATTTACTTTACTATACTGTATATTAAAATAAATAACAACCAAATATATCCGTATATTTATACGCATTTAATTATAGCACATAATAAGTAATTTTTATGTATAAACCAGCTATTGTGTAAAAAGAACGCAGCACGATGAAAGCAGTAGGTATACCTATAGGACAAGTTTTTGGAAAAAAGTCTTCATGTATAAGGTCTTGTCAGAATCAACGGAGACATAATTAAGATTATTTAACTATGAAACTGAAGAACATAGGGAATTTGATAGTTTTCGAATGATAATAAATTTATATAAAGCATATAATTAGCATTGATTATATTCATATACTCGTATGTCGCTCGTAAAAAATGACGTAGGTACCTGAGTTAAATAATTATTTCTTCATGTAATGAAATTGTAGTAAATTACATCATGTGATACTGCTTATTAGATGCTTATTAGATGTAAAATTAAATGCTACATTTACATATAATACCAAAGTACAATGGAAATGGACTCGAGACAGTAAGCCTTGAGAGATTAATACAAGAAACTAATATCATGTTGATAATGATAATGGAAATACATAGTAAGAAAAATCAAACGCTATTGCTGACAAAGCATCCAATACATTTTACTAGGCGTATTTAATTTATTTAATAACAATCTGTTGACTTTTACACTTCACTTCTTTATGCCAAATTAATAAGAAAATCTATACTGCTGGATTTGAGACAAAAATTAAATATTGCCATTCTAACACTCGAAGTAAAAGTATCTACAAGTTAATTATTTCTTTGTCCTCGTTGACACTTCCATCTCACATACCAAACTAGTCCGGGTTCATAAAAAACAAAGAGAATAAGTCTTTATAATCTTAAGAATGTACAAATTATCCAGTCTTTTAGAACTGTGCGACGTCAACGACTAATTAATGATGTACACTCTAACACATTCAAAAGCATGTACGAAAATACTATAAATTACTTTTATTTGGACGTGTGCATAAAAACATAGAGTATTTACACATTTGAAAGTCAACGGGAGATTGTGGTGGTATATAAAAATAATAAAACCTCTGATTTACATTGAACTGTCCTCCTTTATTTAATTAATGAAAATAGCGTGTCTCGCCGTGAATGTGAAAACAATGTGAAATTGCCATATAAAAATTTACATTCACATTACCTATTGTATAAAACAATGAATTTTATTAACTATTCAAGTACCTGTCAAACAGGAGTATCCACAGCAATAATTTAAAACGCTAATAATGTAATCGCATCGGTCGCCAGTTGAACAATGGCCACCGGAAACGCAATTAACCACGTATTGGACGGAAAGAGGAAATATCAATTCGCCCGCGGGAGATTGATATGTTCAGTTTAGTCGTAGGGTCACTCAATTATGGACATATTCTACACGTACCTTGAATACTTCCATATTATCATACATACAGTAACGAATATAAGGCGATTTCTATAAATAATACTTCGTGGCAATATAATGATAATGTAACTGATGGATAGATTCGGAAAGGAGACGGTCGAATCAACAAAGCACAGTTCTTATTTTCATGTCAGAGTTTTGAGTAGTAAAACTGACAAGGAGCGCTAGATATATATCTTCTACCAAACTCAAATAGTCAAAATTAAATTACATAGTTATCACCTACTCACACATAAAAATGTATATGGGATTCTGTGACCATTGATCACGAGGCTAAATATTCGTTAGGCATTCTACAGTATTGTTTCTTTTCTCCTAATCTAACGGCAGACCGTACGGACAAATTATACCAATATCTATAGGTATAGCTTCATCCGAACCATCCGTCCGTGCCGGTCTATTGTACTCGGCGCTCAATCAAGCTAAATGGAGCTCCGACGCACGCGTTTCAGTCGATTGTGCATTCGATATTAGAATTTGAAATAGCGATTGGTATAGGCGGAATATTTTGGTACGTTATGTCTGCGGTTAGTTAAACATTTATAAGTCATCAATATACTGTACTGATTAAAGGTAAGTATGAATGTATATACATACTGGCATCGCAAAATTATACCTATTTTTTGTTTAAAATTTGGGAATGTATGAGCAAGTTATTGCGGTTATTCCTGCAGCTGTACGGAAATTTAACCTTTCATTAATATAAACGAACTTACGATTGATGCAGACTCTACATATATGCATCTATATATGCAATCTATGCAATATATGTACATATGCCGATAATATCTGATTCAAATCAATGAGTTAATCTCATAGGTGTTGGTCAAAGCTAATGAGAAGGAGAGATATTCTGCATAATCGAGATCATGCCTAGTTTTTCTATAACGCAATTTATACATGTAGGTACATACATCCTTTGGAAGTAATATTAAGTTTAAAAGTTTTTAATAGATGTACCTAATCCTGAAATGCAATCAATCTAACAAATTAATTTATATACATATCGTTATAAATTTAAAAGAGGAATGTTATAAAAGGAATGTTAATTTTAGAATCTGGCATAAACATAATGCAAATAACGTTAAATTAGTGAGACTTCAAATACGTTAATATTACATCAAATTTGCGCGATGCTTAAATAAGCCGATTCAAAATAAAAGCGCAAAGTGACGCTGACAGAACACAGCCGCGCGTTCGCAAACATCCTGTGAACGTCGGTGATCTCACTGTGTAGATACCAAGTGTATGCAAAACGCGGGATATTTGGGTTGATTGAAGAAGAGAGCATCGATTAAAGTAAGGACAGTCTATCAAAAAGCATAAGAAAGAAACCAAATAAAGGAAAGACCACATAGTCATCGTAGGGCGTAAGTATTATTAAAATACACAGCTGTCTATAAAATTTGTAGACGCAAGTTATTCCACTTTTTAAGTTATGTCAATCAGTGAGACATCGCTGATTTATTATTTTGTTTGTAACGTCATGTAAATATTGTAAAACTAATAGGCTGTAGTAATATTTTACTGCAGGCTAATCATTTCCATAGTTTCAAATCTTATCGAGGTATCCCTTCAGATTTGACCGCACTGTCCCGGGAAATGGTGTTGATTTATTCATACATATAAAGTTTACACGTATTAAAATATATTACTTATAAGAAATATGACCAGACATTATATCCATTTAATCTCTAAATGTACAGTTAATCATCAAAATCAAATATTTTGAACAAATATTTTCCAAAGCAATGTCCTATATTTCAATTGTAATCGTTGACATATGCACTAATGACAAAGTGCATATTCAAAACGCTAAAACACGTTGTACTCAATAAAATCAAAACGTCCCGCGTTCCTGTTTGAGATATTTGTCGTCACATTAAACAAGGGCTCGCAAAAAGTCGAGGGAAGATCAAAGCGAGATGACGCGGCGTCGAGTCTGGAATAACATCCAGCAATCCACTCAACACCACGCGAAAACGGCATACATCTAACAACTTTTAAACATTACATATATATTTAACGATACAACGTTTGTTAAGTTCTAAATGTGAATTCTATTACCACAGTAAACCATCAGTGTATACTGAATTGGAAAGTACTTAGATCAATTAGTGAAGGAATACGTCTTTAGGATGTCTTTATTATAATGATGTAAACGGACTTAAATATGAGGACAGCGCAGTAGTCAAACAATGCTCTACGTGAAAGTGCTATGTCATTATGCATTCCTGTTACCGTGTCCCCGTATGAAATTTATGTCTTCATTTGAAATAGTCACAACGGATCATTGAGTGAACAATAAAATTAACATACAATTGATTGTCAATGCATTTTAAAATTAACATCGGCCTAACAATAATTAATGTCCGCGCTTTAAATTTGAAAAGCAGTAAAACATTCTCCGAATAAATTTTGTTATTGCGCAATAACATATTTTGTAGTGAGTCTGCTTTCCGTTGTTGACGAGTTATTAATGTTGCAAATGAAGAAGTGTTTAGGTACCTATATTATTATGTGTGCAATAATACTGTGAAATTTATCGTAAATTTCATCAGTTATAATACAAGGTGCAGTAAATTGACACAATCATTATCTATATAACCTTATCATTAAACTTTTCTTAGTAACTTGTTTTAATGGAGTATATTTAAAGAAAGACCAAGCCTAGATAGACATACCTAGATAATTATCTGGAAATAAATCAGTCAGAAACATTTAAATAAAACAAATATAATATCGAGCAATAAATTATATATAAATATTTGTACTAAACATAAATATGAGTTTGAAAAAGCCTACAGTTATACAAGGGTACTAAAGTATAAAAATCTTTCTTAATTCATTGATTTGGAAACACTTACATTACTCATTATAAATATTAGGTATAATATATTGATATGTTCGCTATAAACCTTCACAACGCACCATCGTTAAAACGTACACTGACGCGTTGTTGTATAATTGTGGACGATGACGCGAGCGCGCATTATTATGAGTGACATCTTGTGGGAAGGGCGCAACAACCTCCGTTAGTCTGACGCGCCCTGATTCAGAGTCAAGCCTCTACACAAATAAAGAAACAAACTTGTGCGAACCACCTTGACATAAACGTAATGTAATCTTCTGGAATCCTCCTGGAATCTCCGAAGCGGTAGGCAGAGGAGTGTAGTACGAGTACATATTCACATGACAGGTTATGTTTACGTCCTGGTATGGTATAAGGGGTTAATATAATCGAACATTTGTTATATATTGATCAATATCTCCTTGTATTCCATCTTAACCACGTTGGGTGATCTCGTATTTTAGGTTTTTGCAATGGAATGCTTAATTCTAAACATTACTATAGTAAGTCTAACTGTTTTTCGTAAATATTAGTATGAGATAGTTGAGCCCTTCGCCCCTTCCACTACGCAAGTGCAGCTTAACGTGCGTGTCGTCCACTCCACCTTCTGTCACGGTGACTTCCCCTTCCGTTCGGGATAAGTCACGCGCGATAATGCCCTAAAATAGAAATAAACGAGGTCAGAACTAGATATAAACTTTTTTAGACTTATAGGTACTAAAAGTTACCAACAATGATGCCTATTAAAAATTATTTTTTCTTAAAGATACCAAGGTACAAAGTTATTAATCAACAATTTCGTGTGTAATAATTTGTACTGAAAAGTTTAGTGTATAATTTCCTTTAACTCCTGTAAGGGCCTCAAAATTATTGTATAATGTCTTCCAAATACAATAACTGGAATAAAACATTCATTATTCACATACTTATATATTTACAATGTTAGATACATAAAGCAATGTACGAGTACCTATCTATAGCTAAATATATAATATTTTCCTCCTTACTAATCAAACAATAATATTTGAAACATTAATTACTTACAACTAAACACTCAACACGCATAAATAAACATTGGGCGAGACAGTGACTGATCGTGTTTTAACAATTTCTGTTTACGTTTCAGTTTATCAGAAGTTACATTAATTTTTATAATCATTGTAAGAGTGGAAAGTTTATCTACAGGCGTACTTATATTATACATTTTTGCTCTACTTTCCTCTGCCTACCTCGTCGGCGATTACAGGCATGATGCTATGTTATGGTATACATTTTAAGATAAAAAAACTAAAATTTTAACATCAAAACTAACAAGTCTAAAACATAAAGAATTACGTCACGTATAATTACGTGTATCTGTCTAATAACGTATAATTACGTCATTGTGAACGAAATGTAAATATAGCCATTATATGTATATATACATTGTTTAATATTAAGCTCGTTCCGTAATACGTTTTCTTTACTCACTTTAATAATCCGCCGCTGGGGATCTGTATACGAATAATCCTTATCCCGTCTTATTAAAGGTATTTTGCTGTATACAACTTTCTCAGTGGAAATCAACAAGTTGTTCACTCTCGTACCGAGAACCAAGTCTTTTGTTTGTGCACATGTTGTGATGAGTAAAAAAATTAATATTAATATTATAATCTTCATGTTTATCACATTTTACACTTGCGTTGTGTCGTTACTCAGAACTGAGACTAGTTCGCTTTGAGGAAAATATTGTTATCAAAGCTGAGTATTTAACCTTGCACATCATGTATTACGAGGTTTTTAGCACAGACCACATGTTATTTACATAATGAAGTCAACACTGTATTGTTGTTATTCGATGTTATGTTTCTTATATACTTTTAGTACCTACTAGTTTATCTGTTTATATTCAAGTTTGATCTCAGTATATAAGATTGTATAATGACAAAATTTAGAGAAGGTATCCAAGACGGATTTTGCTCCCAATTGAAACGACGTCCTTTCAAATATTCATGTCACAACCGGCGAAAAGTCGTTGTGTTGCCATGATTCTGGTTGTTAAATAAGCGTAGAAAATTGTTTGTTCATACTGTTTATTTTTAATTCTGAAGTAGGTTCATTTTTAACTTCATAAAATCAGTTTGTTTTCTATGAAATAATATATAATAATTATTAAAGGTAGGAACATTATACGTTAATATTAAAATATGAACGCACATATGCATTTTTAAATTTGGTAAATTTTAAATTTGGTAAATTAGGTACTCATGATGTATGGAAATTCATAGTAATCTTTACAATTTACAACTACAATTGGATAAATTTTATTTTGTCTATGAAATAACTAGGGTTTTCCATAAAGATAATATATATAGATTATAAGAAATCTAATGTTCAACACAGAACTATAATATACGTGACAGTTTTCCGCATAATAACTATGCTATTACACGCAAATCCTAGATTACCTTGGCAGTTTTATAATGTTAATACTTCCAAATATTATTTATACCATCTAACGCAGCTTAAGTGCAACTTTACCTACAACACATAGGTAAGTATTGTATAAAATAAACAGTACAAAATCAGACAGGACGTGTTCGCAAACAAGTAAACTACAAATACAACGAACTCCCCTAAACCGCGCAAACATCAAACAGGGACTAATCAATTTCCACCAATTGTCACTGCACGTATGAGGTTAATTACGTACATACATACATGCGTATGTGTACAGAGCTAGATAAAATGCATGACTTTAAAGAAAATTGAAATAATATTTACAAATGCTGCTGTCTCGACCAAATAATACCAAATAATACTCAATAATACTCGGCCCGGGGATCAAACCCCTTTTTGATCTTTAGTCCCGATTGCAACCATTCGATCAACAAGGCAATCTATGCCACCTTCATGTAAGAGAAACACAATGTTACTCGTGCGTGGATTATCTTATTTCTTTTAATCTTTTCTCTCTCTTTAAGAGTATTTAATATGTTGTTAATCGAAACTACCTAAATTTAAAATTAAATTATTAATATAAAAACTATAAAAAAAATGTTAATTGTCACATATTTATAAACTGTGCAATTGAAAAAAATGTTTTAAACTTATATGTAAATAGAAATACCTTAAATCGGCAGACGTCACATGACCACATCTGACACAAACTATAAATAGCCCCCCAGCGCGAACATCAAACATGCACAAATCAATTTTGGCGAATTGTCACTGTACACAGGGGTGTTTAAACTTAGGGTGGCTAATGGAGACACACGCATTAAACCGGGCCGTGCTGCGACAACATTGACAGAGCAGGGGGTCTAATTAGTTTAGGCCTGTGGCCGGACGCCCCGGAGATGCCCCACCGCGATCTAAACACAGACGTACTAGATATGCTAAGATATGAACTTAATTTTACTTTCACATAACAACCTAAGTAATCGGAATAAAATATACTTCATAAATCTCGTAGTAGAATAAAATATACTTCATAGATTCTCGCAGTTGGTGGCGTGGCACATAGGTACCAACTATCTTCCACAACAGCCAGCCGATTAGCATCTTTTGCTATCAGGAGTATGATGTATGACATGCTAAATGGATTTATATGTCTAGCAGTGGAACGATAAAAAAAATCGGGAGAAAAAGAAAAAAAAATGCTTAATACATATACTGTTCAAAAGAATATCCTTTATATGTACATATATATTCGTTGTACGTATTCCTACAACTTCCTCAAATAGTACATTAAGAACAGGCTTTTACCTCAGTTAGTTCCTTTAATAGTTAAAATAATACTGTAATAATAGGTCCATTGGTCCAATTTTAGTCCAGTCAATACAGTACAGTATAAGTGCAATTAATAATATTTTTTGTCAAATTCAAAGCGGCCTGACGAGATATTATTATCAAGGACTGAGACGGTCGCCTCTAGTGTACACGTGCACCGGTATATACACTTTTCAAAAGGAGCACAAATTGTTTTAACATCAATAGCTTTATAGTAGAAATGGGTATAGTTGTAGAAATGTCCTGAAGGAACTGTCTCTTTAATTTTCTAGACTCTTCCAGTAATATAATAATTTCGTAAACGTCCAGTGGGGCTCCGTTGGCCTTTCACATTTTATTCAGGGATCAAAAAGCATGCGCTTATTATAATTTCATCGAATTACGTTCTTTCCACGTGACTAATTTAATTTCGTTTGCACTGCGGCTACTTTACATATTCAATTTATTAACCAAATTGGAATTCAATTAACTGTTAGCCCATCCCTTTGTTTGCGGACGTTTAAAGTAAATTTATTACTTATCTATGTTCGTTTAAATAACTTTTAAGATTTAATTCAGATAGTTGTGCCCTCCCCAGTCTTACTTATTCTATATTTTTGCTTTTTTAAACAACAATTTTATCATTGGGACGTTTTGTCGAATAATTTATATAATATTTATACTGCTGACAATCTCCTATTAATCTCTTATTATTTTCCTGTTCCTCTCCTATCACTCGCCTATTATTCTCCTATTTCTCTTCTATTACTCTTGTACCCTCCTGTTTTCCAATTAAATGAGATACTAGATGAGATTCTAAATTTTAAATTTAAGTTACGTGTCATACATCCAATTCTGCATTCGTAAATTATTTCGTTTGCAAAGTTAGAAAGAAGATTGAGTTAAATGAAATCATACGAATTTGTATCGTTGTATTTCTTTAGTTCATAATATTACTTCTGTGTATTCCATGGAGCATTGAAGCTATATGTGGAAATGCGCTACTTGAAAAACGATGAATACTTATATTATGCTGAGTAATATCCACTAATGCACTTTCCGTTTGAAACGAATGAATAAAATATTCCACCTAAAAGTCATGTCTAGAAAACGTCATGACCACATTAACAATACTGACAAACGTTGCATCTCTAACGTTTTGACCGGCGACGTGGCCTTTTAAAGCGAATATTCAGTACTAATGCACTTTTCGAGAGTAGCAAGGAATAAATAAAACACGGCCGTTAATGCATATCTCCGACCGGCTGTTCTGTACTGTGCTGGAAAATTGAAAATTCGAGAAACCGCACAAAGCATTCGGATTGACTGACGGTTGAATAAAATTTGCAACTGTATCGATCGCGTCACTTGGATTCGTTAATTTTTTACAATCACATATTGAAATTTGTTTTGGCCACGACATGGGGATAGATGATCATGATTTGAATCAGTGTTCTTGTTAACGAGCGAACTTGAAACTTCAAGGCATTCTTAATTTGGACACACTTATTTAAGGTGGGCATCACGCCATATCTATGCATAGAATGGGAGTCCCAATATTCCCAGATATCAAACAGAATATCGAAAAGATATCGAAATATGAGTAATAATAAAGTATGAGAAAGATGTAGCTGCAGAAATTTTCATCTTGCATCCTAAATAAAGATTTGGTATACTACTATTAATATTGACTGCCTCGTTGATCAATTGGTCGCTAGCTCGACTGATATTGGATCAGTTCCGGATTCGAATACGCGGTCGTGTTCTAGTTGGATTTTTCTGATTAAGATGTTCTAGTAAAAATTTCCAGTAGCAGTCTGGGTACAAGCCGGGTGTATGACAATACCCTCACCCCTTATTCCATATAGGTACATAAGTGGACCAACATTGGAATGTACTACACTCATTTTCCTACTTCTACGTGGATTCGAGGCGTCATGTTACGTGTACTACAAAAACAAGACTAATACGCTACGAAGGAGACCATAAAATATAAAAATTTCATACTTTGCTCAACAAAGATAACTCGACAAA
>DWDW01001579.1:0-11386 GCA_018245635.1 Mimoniades versicolor eupheme | reverse complement strand
GATCGGGAGGGCCTGGGTTCAAACCCCGCGTTGGCCACTATTGGATTTTTCTAATTTACATTTTCTGGCAGTGGTTCGGAGTCTGGAAATGTCCCCGATGACAATAGGCTCACCAATATTCAACAGTGGTAAGTGAACGTACCAGGTAAAACATGGGGGTATACCACATTCCTCTGCCTTTTTTATAGAATCTACCATTTGTATAGAAATCATTAATGAGCTGACACGTTATCATACTAGAGTAACTACTGTTCCCGTTAAGCTTCACCGGAAATAAAATGTGAACTAATTTCGCGAACGGTGTCGATTCCCTGTATTATAGAAGATCAGTGTGCCACATTTTTGGCAGGGCACCGGGAGAGCGGCGGCGTGCGCGTAAAAATAAACGCGCGGTACAATGAGCCCAGCTTTTCATCTGCGTTGGGTGGAGTTGGCTTGGCTATTGTTGATGTATTTCCAAATATATTAGGCATTAAACAAAACGTTTACTTGGTTTTTAAAAGGAACACTGTTTCTAACTCTAGGTTTATGAGATCATTAGAAGAACACACTAAAATTGTGAGTTTCCAATTTGTATATTATTTTATTTCGACTGCGCTATCGTTAGCTGCCAACGGTGGAAAATGCTGGCAGAATTTACGTAAAATTAAACTCGAAACCGTTACTTTAGAAACAAATGGAATCATATTTTGCAATAAAAATCTTATGCTTGCAGATTTATTAAATATTGTGTCAAGAACATCTGTGAAGAATGACAGAAAAATTGTGTAAACATGTAAGGAGACATAGAGTTGCAATAATAGAGCATCTCTATCTCAAGTCTGTCAAACTTGAAGAGATTTCATTGGTGCCTACTACCAAAATATCAGGCACTATCATAGTTCCATCTGAGTATGTGCAATGTTTACGTCTCGCATGTGTTTGAACAGTACCGTGTCTCTTAGCTCTTAATCGCGCCATCAATGTGTCGACGGAGATATCAAAAGCGTCCATCTGCGTGGAAAGAGTCGTCTGTTTGACGGCATTACCCGGAATACCAGCTTTCGACTAATTTAACTGTACATAGTTTGTGTGAGCGACTCACGCTCTGGCTTGCGCGAGGAAAACGTTTACAGCAGTTCTGTTCAATGTTGCACAAACACGTCATCGTGTGTCGTACATTCCTTTACATGTGTATGGGGTATAGGTTGTTCAGTTTAGACATTAGGTCATTTCTATTGGTATGCCCGTAAGTACTATGTGATTAATTACGAACGGTTTACTAAAGGATTATGTGATAGTTAAGAGGTAGTGGGCAGCTATGGGTCACTTGGCCGGTCGCCCGACACCTGGCGCCCTATACTCTGTCTCCGCCTGCCGCTGACACGGCCAGCTCTTCCGCTTAACCCAATTCAGTGGCTCAATTAACGAGCCCACGCCATTGTTCATACCTGACCGGAGCTAAATGCGACAACTAACAACACAATACATACATTTAGCTTGCTCGTTTTAAAGTAGCACTAATGTGTCTCGAATTTTTCATAATGCAATGGTATTGAATATTTATGCTTAAAATGTCGATCTGTTATTTGGTGCTTTTGTAGCAGTCGATTATTTGTTTACTTACGTAACATAAATATAAATTTATTTATTTACGCATAGAATATATACCACTTACACTTTTATAATATGATATTTGTATACATTGTTTCAAAGTAACTCGTACTCCTATGTTTTAATAATAATTTATTTCACCTTAGCTGCAGGTAAATTTATAAAAACGGAGAGCTCAACACGTTATTTCATTAGTAATCTCTCAGTAAGTCTGACGATAAAAAATAATTAAATCTAGGCATTATTAAAGCTATCGATATAAATATAAAAACACATAACACCGAGCGAGTAGTTTTATTGCAGCGAGGCAAAAAACGTACATTGCGGTGCAGGTGTAAGGTCGCGTTTCCACCGGCAAGAACACCCACTGAAGTCTTGCATCAATTTCTTGCTATACCGTTTACATATCGTTCAAGTTCTTGCAATATTTTCTTCCATAAATATCTTGTGAGATGTTCGCGGGTTTTACTATTGCAACTTTACCCAGAGGTTAACACGCGAGAACTATTTATATCACATAAGCTATGGTGATTTAAATGTATGGATGCTGTGGTATCTATCATGCGGGCCGACGCGCACAGATGGCGGCTGCAATGCCTATTTTATTATTAAACAAGAAAAACGGTCAACTTGAATTCAATAATTTATTTGTTGCAGAAATGTATAATGGTGAACCATATACATATATCTCTATTCTATTGGTGGGGCCGCAATTAATTACTAGTATGTTTTAGATTTTTTTATTTATTTAAAAAGTCATATCTGATCAGTCCTGAGTGCGGAATACTTATACGATGTTAGATCAATAGACAACGAGATTTCTTGCGAGTTGATGTGACATGTTTAAATCTGCAATCTAAAGGACTCGCGGCTACTCGCAGAATTACTTGACAATGTAAGTGCGCTTGCTGCGTAGTTTACACCTGCGAGCTACAATTTGACAGTGTTTGCAGCAGTAACATTGCAGCAGTAACATTGCAGGTGTAAATGCGGCCTATCGGCGCGAGGTGTCACATCGTGCGCTTAAACCGCGCCTAAACCGCGTCTAATGATACTACAACAGAACTGTTCAATAACACATAAGGCAATTAGCGCGGTAACATTTTTGTAACATGCTAGCTTTCTTCGCTAGATAAAATACTTAGTAATAACGAATTCTGTATTAATTAAAGAGATTTTTCGACTTTCACAAAACCAATTGCGTTTGAATTTTAAGACGCTACCTTCAAACATCGCAATTAAATTTTATTAACTACTATTATGTTTTATTATGACGATGCGTCATGTCGACGACAGGGTACGATGGCGCTCTTTTGGGGTGGAGCTAGAGCTGTGGCCTGAGGCACGCTGATGATGATAATCATGTTTTATTATTGGCCTATCAAATCATATATTTACATACATACATAAACATTTTTCGTATGCAAAGTAGATAAAAACGTTTGAAGAAACAACTGGAGCTAGACTGCATAACGTTACCGCGCGTAGCTCACACGAGCGGATCGCAAGCACCGCCATAACTGGCAAATGCCAATATGTCTTTCACTTCCACAGATTAAAAAACTAGCCCCCGGGGAAATTGCACTCGTAATATGTCGTACTGGCAACTCAGGCGGAGTATGAAGTATTTCCAGTATGATATGTTAGAAACAGTGATGAAGGTAAATACGATAAGGCGATTTTCTTTTCTTAGTTGTAATATCTACACGTCACAAATTTTAAATTATATCGTCCTCGTTGACATTGTTATACAAAGTAACGCCTGAGATATTACCTTAATATTATATACTTATATTCAACACATGTTAGCAACACATGTACCAAAACATGTTAGCTTCGTCCACTAAAAACTAAGAAGTAAGCGGATTAGTGCGGTTCAGTTATTTTTATTTATTCAACAACATTCTACCGCTTTATTTACAAAACAACGTGAACAGGGCCGATAATATTGTAGATGGAGAGATATAAAAAATGTAGTTTTCCACGTCACAGCGGCTATTAACAAATAAAAAGTAACAATGATTGAACCCAGCGAAAGTAGGCAAACAATTGGTAGCAGGGTATGCGCTTGGGGCTTTACTCGCTTATAAATAGTCATAAGTATGGTACGTCTGGTATCCGTCATGGGGCTTACGAAAAAAAAAACGCACATAATCATGTAAAATGTTTGGCCAACGGTAACTAGTACAGCGTGTTACGGGATCAAGTCATATTAGCAAGTTATAAGAACATTGCGTGGTTCGCATCTTATGACTGTTTAAGGTTTTATTGTTATTCCTTCTATATTTTTCCTCCTCACCACAGCATTATTTGTACGTAAAAGGTTGGATTAAATATTATTCCATAAATATAAAATGAAAACAGAAATGGTATAATATAAATTTGTTGAACGGTACACGTTATTTCAAAACCCGTAAATGGACTAGTTGTGACAGACGTCAAAGAAAAAGTGCAGTTACAACGGATAAAGGTGTAATGGAGTGATGTATTGTTAGTTGTTAACAATAACTATTGCGGCAATCGTTATTACATAAGTACGCAATTAGTCGCGGCTGGACTGTTTCGTGGCCTAAATACTAGCGGGCCACTGGTGTCGAAAGCCACATTTGGGGCGCAGCGTCAGGCGCTATCTAAACATGTCCTGAATATTTGAATAACCCAAAAACAAATTGTTGAAGTTGACTATGTGTTCCATGCCGATTTTTGTATACTAACAACGAGTATATAATTAGATATGTATATAGAACATACATATACATATCTTCACGCCGGTTCCCTTACTGGGTAGGCAGAGGGTACCGAGTGTCGAATAACTCTATCCTTACAGACCTGTCGCACTTCTACGTTGATTGCTCTCTTCATACATGCACGCCGGTTTCAGAGATTTCTGACTCCTCCATCAGCCAATGAATTATCTAAGTAAAAATTTTCGTATAGCTACACGTGAATACCAGTACATAATAAACTTTAGGAACTTGCCACAGTGCCTCATATATCTTAATTTTGTGTAAAAATGTATGTGTGTCTGTATGTTGTTTAAATTAAAGGTAAGCTTAAATACGTTGAATTCTAAAATAGGTCCTAATTAAAATGTACAACACAAAGTAATGATCACGATATGTGTGATTTTCAAATCTCGGTAACCGGAAGTACATTCACAGTAATGTTACTATTAACAAAATAAAACGCAGTTGATCCCGACGCGACGCGGTGATTACGCCGCGTAATTACTGGAAACTTCCTTTCATATTAATGGGGGAGATTTTGTATGGTACTGGTTAAACATCGATATTCTATGACTGGATAAGTTACAATTTGTCTCCATACAACAGTTCAGCTTTTATTCTCGCAGGTCCGCACATAGACTTAAGACAGAATCATATCAGATATCCGAATATCGAATCGAACTGTTAGAAACTGGATGTTGGGGTTAGTTCAATATGATAACTATTCAAAGGCTTTACTTGATAAACACAATCCTATAAGTTTCGTATACACAAGTGTAAATATCCACCCAATTTTATTTTCCTTTTGGCTCTATACAAATTTAAGAATATATTCTTCCGACCCTTTTATCGTTCCACTGTTGCAACGCGGGTTCTCAGAATGAGAGCGCATAGTTTTCCACGTCGGCCAGATTCGGGTTAACATTTTACACACGCCTTGGAAAACACTAACAGTTTTATTAAAGATTATATAAAAGTAAAATAATAGACCTTTATAATTCGGTCTACATTCCGTCTACATCCTTTATTTATGTTCAGAGAGGAAAGAGAACAAGGCGACATTCTTGTTCATTAAATATTTGAGCTCACCGCGATTAGATATATTTGTGATATCCCTCATCGCGGGTTCTTTGTCTGCGACTGCGCATTTGGATTGGAACGAAAAAAGAGCAACCTTGGCCTTTCGGGAGAGTAGCATCACCAAATGTGGCGTTGAAGGAAGGCGATCGTTTTGGACGCGTAAGGTCGTTAGCTCCGCGTGCGCAGTTTGGCACGCCCCCAAGCCATGCCCAACGCTGCTCATTGTAGGGATACAATTTGTGTATCAAATATAATTTTTTATATCATGCCTACTGATAACTTAAGCTTTTTTGTACTCCATAAGTCACAAGTGTTATCAAGATAACTTGAAGATATACCGTTTATTTCTATTATTTGGTGTCCAAATGAACATAAATTAATTTTTTTGAAAATCTTTCCGGAGCTATTTAGCAAAAATATCACATAAAAATTGTATACACGATAATAATTTATAATCTATTGTTATTTAAAAACATATCTAAAAAGAAAATGTATTACATCGAAAATAAAATTTTAAGACAATAATGTTTATAGGTATTTTCCTATACTTACAAAAAGTATTCGATCGTCGACAACCCTACAAAAGCTTTCACAAATAAAAAAAACATAAAAAAGCAACATGAAAGCTGTTGATCTGGTAAAAACTTTTATTTTTATACAATCTAATGTCCCCTTTGCATGGGATGTGTGTGCATTTGTTTTGACTTGTCACAAGGATCTTGCTACAGACAGAATATAAAAGAAACGTAACCTCATGCGTGTAATACGGGAGTTTACCTAATAATAGTAACTATATTATTGTCTCATATTTATTAAATCCACTCTCCCAACAAATGATGTTTCATAAATCTTTCTTTACAACATATTACTAGTTGAAATACATTTTCCATTACACATTTTATAGGTACATATATTTCCAATCACAATTATATAAACTTCTTTTTAAAAGGCTACCGTCTTTAATAGCTCGTATAGCAAAAGACCTTAAATAGATGCAGCAGTGGAACGATAAAAGGGATCGAAAAGAGCTCATAATCCATATTTGCAAAATATCATCAATATTTCATTAATTTTTGTAAAATTTGTATTGTTATTCAGCCTCAACTCTAATTATGTTTTATTTCTAATTTGCGATATTGCTCTCGCTACCAATAATTATATGTGTGATGAATATCATATACATATTTCCGATGAAGCGTCCGGGCTATTAGAATATGAGCTTTAGTAAATCCCTAACAATAAGCCTAGTGGATCCCAGCTCACAACTAAACCAAATCGCTCTGTTCCATGAAAGCTGCAACTAGCACACCTTCACTGCTATCTCACTCTCACTCGCTAACACAATGAACCAGCCGCACTTCCTCGTGGGCAAGTGTACGGCGGGCGCATCGGTGCAATTGACCCAGTTAGGGTATATTTGGCACGAGTATGAGATCGAGTGGCGTATAATTAGAACAGAGTGAACGCCCTGTGCGGTTCGGGTTACGCGTTTGATTGACCTATGGACAGGTAGCGGGAGGTCGCAAGCGTACGCGGACGCTAGGAGCGACTTTATACTACCATAAGTATATGTATGTTGCACAAATCGTGGAATGTGGGAGTGTGCTACAAAGATCTGTCTACCTCTTCGCACAAATACAGGCGTGATGTTATATTAGATTCATAATACAATATAATTCTATGATATTATATAAATATTATACACGCTCGGCATATCGGCAAAGCTCCTTGGAACGAGTAATGGTGTAAGGAAGAGTAAAAGGTCAACGCTCTCGCGGCTGAGTAACCGCAAGATATACAGGCCATAATAATTGCCTAGGAAGAATTCCTTTAGAGAATGTATACGTACTGATATGGATAGAGAGATATGGAGAATCTTGCAAAAGCCGCCACCAACCCATTAGACGGTCTACGACCCCTCGGTCAGATTTGTACAACTAAGAAGACATGTCTAACAGTATACAGATATTTAAATATTATGTAATTCCGTGCTTCGTTTTTTTAAGAGTTATTGAACCTAAATAACATAAATTATACTCGTATTTAAGAACGGAATATTTGGAAGCATTATTTTTAAACATAATATTTAGTCAAGCATTCATTACAGTTACAGTTAATTGATTTGAATCTCTTCAAACAACAAGTAGAGAAATTGATTGATGATTTCAGTGTGCGTGACATCTGTAAACTTAATTTAGGAACCTTTTTATTTTGAGCGGAGATGCGTATCCACCAAAACAACAATAATTATAGTCGATGAAATTCATGAAATATTCCTCTTTATATAGATATTATGAATATAATTAATCGCTCGTCGCTTCTGCTGTCACGCACACGCCGACTTCGCGTTATTTGGCAACCGAGACGCGATGATGTCACGCGAGAATCGATCAAATAATAAAATGCTTCGATTACTTTGCATCACGCGCCAAATTGCTATTAAATAGTGACATACCAACAATGTTACTAACGCAAAGTAATTCAGCAATTATATGGGTGAATACGTTGACACGGATTTCAATAGGTGACTGTAAAGTTCACTAATCATACAAGATACAAACCATGCCAACGACGAGGCATTTTAATATTGTTATGCCTCGAGGCATACACGATTTTTCAAATTGAAGTTCTATACTTGTCTTCATAACAATCCTCGTATTATACGTTCAAGCAATTAAAAATCGAATATGGCAACCACAATGTTTTAGTTTTTTAATAATTTTAATATGATAACTGTGAATCCATGCAGGGTAATATCCGTAATGTCATCACTATAATTCATATATGTATTTATATAACGTATAAAACGAATAACTGTTTGTTGTTGTTATCATGTATGAAAGTAATTTTGTTTCTGTAGTAATATGAAAGATTAAAAACATTGCTAAATATAATTTACACCAACAATCCTACGGGCGTCAAACAGCTTGCCTTCTTTCTACGACTTAAAGAAGACAGCGGGGTAGTGCTGAATTCGGAAGCGGGAGGAATGCCGCCGATTAGGGGAGGCTTATGTTCAATTCATCCTGTTTTCATTATATATTAATTAATTATTGTTTCTGCATTGCTGTGTCCTGTTTTTAAATTGATTTGTCAGCAAATACTAGTGTTTGAAATTTGGCGATGGCTACTGTAGAATACACAAATACATAGAAACATAATTTATGTACATGAATCTGTTTCCACGTGTTAATCTTAAACAGGAATAACAAAATATTTAAAGTCTTAAATTTCATTCTAGTAATAAATAACTATTAAGACGAAATGTGGGATTAATAAGCATAAATCGGCTAATTTACAACGAAATCTTGATAATTACGGAATCAACCATTGAAACTGCTTCATTTAGGTAATGCTGCGTGTTTCGGCGAGCTCAATGAATTTCATTTGGACATTAAGTAGTTGTATCCACGCAGGTTCTGTGGCGTTGTGTCTATCGGGACTCGTTCACACACGAGCTGCGAGGTTCAATGCGTACAAACACACCATGAGGGAATTATGTCGAGTGGTAAAAATGCGTACGATTTGTGACGAATACGGACGGACACCCTCGCCGGATTCAATCGACTTTAGAATGGTGACAGATATTGTTTTCATTTTAAATTGAAATAATTTCGTAGTTGTCATTCAACCGTGATACATGTTATGAAATGGAATTATGCAGCTTTCTTTTGGGTTCACATTAATAGTTGATATAAAGTCGTATGTTTAACTAAAATTTTACGTCGTTGACCGCTAAGATATTAACAGTTTTATTTATGCTTTTGTATAAAGTATAAAGACCATACAATAAAAAAAAGTAACATTACGCCTGTAATCCCCCAAGAAGTAGGCAGAGGAATGTAGAACATTCCCCCGTTTAACCAGTACATAAAATAAAACAAACTTACAACTAAACAAACTTTAAATTTCAATTTTCAGTCTTCGTAGTAAATAGCTTTAAATGGTAGTAAATTCGTAGTTGGTAAATGGTTTTCGTTTTTTAAATATTCGGATTACAGTCAGTTTTAAAAATAAGAAAAGAATATTATCATAATATAATAAGTAAAGACATGCCACTTTGTAACTTACTCAAATTTTCCAATCTTCATATAAGCAATCCAGTCCCGTAAATTGGAGGATATTCACAAAAAAATCGCGATTCTGATTGCTAGCTGGATATGCAAAGTGGTAAAATTGTCACTGATATACCAAACATTTACTATGAGTACATTAATAAATGTGTTTTTATTTAAATAAATCAAATTTCATAGCGGGAGCCGCACCGAACTGCGCGGGACGTTGTCGCGGACTGCGCGTGCTGCGGTCTTTGACGTCATCACACCAAATATAGTATCGGAAGCTCCGCAAGCGAGTTTTCTTCTTAACCAGACGGTTAGGGTGCTTTTAGAGTTGAATTTCGGGTGTTATTTGCAGGATTTTAGTTCATTTTGGGCCTAACAGAGCATAGCGGTGTTATTTTTGATGGCGATTTTCGTTTTCCCGCGCGTGGCTTAAAACGGCAACGGTGCGCAGGCGCATCCACTGAGCACTTTTGTTTACTGGGTGTGCGTCCATTGCGGTGATCGGAATCGATTCTCACAAATAAATTTCGTTATATTCGTGCACTTATGCTTTTTTATTTAACATTTTATAACATAAGATGGCAGCTCATACGCGATCAGTTTGTTAAATGAATTAGATTTCTGCGGCCATTTGCATTTTCGTGTGCCACTAGTTTAAAATGGGTGTATAAGACATAAAGAAGTAGAAGTTTTCAACCACTGTTAGCACGTCAATTTTTTAAAATTAATTGACTTCTATAAATCTGTCTACCGTCGGGCACTGTGGATAAATACTGGCGAAAAGATTTTTATGAATATGTAGATACTGTGGTTGTAAGCGAGCGTGATGTCGGAGAAAAAAAACCAAAATATACTTTTTATGATGTATAAACGTGTTTACAGAAACGCAGTTATTTTTTAAATTTTCCTGGGCGGATGATTATGAAATTCACTTCTGTTGTTTACAAAGCAAAATTATACATAACTGTTTATTCCTTAGATTCCTATAAGCACATTTTCGCAAGAATATTTCGCAAGCTAGAACTTTGAAAATAATAGTAACATTAAAAGTGCGACAGGTGAATTTTCGAAAGCAGAGCGAGCTCGTAGTGCATATTATGCCTGTATTAATAGTATCAATCCTATTCCCTATACTTATTTACTCGTATTTCTAGCTTGGAAGTAGAAGACACAAGTTTGATGGATGGCGAACTTGGCATACGGTTTATTTACAGAAGACGTTCAAACTTCATATGGTCAGGAATAAATGTAATTTGCGCATGTGTTCATGTTTGTCTTAGAATGATATGGCACATTTATATTAATCAATTGTTCATATGGGTTCAGATTTAAATCTAAATAAATATATTTCATTGGAATTCGCTTATGTTTTAGAATTTACTGGTAATATCATTGTACGTGTTCAGACATAAACGAAATCGAGTAACAATTCATAATGTTTCATCGGAAGGCACGTAACATTAGGAGAATCGATATATTCATCTTTCGGATCGACAGTTATCTGATTTTTTTCATCCCTCGTTTCATTGTACTACACGCGTTCGAGATTTTCGAAATATTATTTACCACTGCGCCCAGACAGCTTATGCGTTTGTAGCCAATTAGTAGTAAATATATCAAACAGATAAATCTAGTTGTGATTCATTTCTGATATTAGCATCTGTGCGGGTTCCGGGACCGCGTACCCATAGCCTAGGTGTTTGGTACATATAGCAGGAACACGCAAAGCAATATACCACGTTTGTGGAGGCCGTGGGGGTGAGAATAGCGTGGCTGGTGTGTTCAGTAGTTACAGCAGTGGCCCATCGTACGTGGAAGCATGCCAGCTTGTTATTGCACCATATAATTTTGATGGCGATTTTCGTTTTCCCGCGCGTGGCTTAAAACGGCAACGGTGCGCAGGCGCATCCACTGAGCACTTTT
>DWDW01001578.1:0-11387 GCA_018245635.1 Mimoniades versicolor eupheme | reverse complement strand
AGTCTGGATAAGTGGCCGGTATATGGCAATAGGCTCACCACCTATTCCATCGTGGGACTTAAAAGTAACTGGTGAAATGTTCTACATTCCTCTGGCTACCTCTTCGGGGATTACAGGCGTGAAGTTACTTTTTTTTCCTAAATAATACCCACAGAGACATCTATCCTCATCTTTTGAAAATTAATTTAGCTAGCAACGACATCTTTGTTTGGAAATTAATTACAATAGTTTATAGCTGATCGCTGCTACTACGTTTAACAAAACTTTTATTTCTTGTCAATAGATGTAGGTAAAGGTAGCCTAAATCATTAAATAAATAAGTTATTTAATGATTTATAAAAGCGTTACTAATATCTACATAGATCCTTACTAATGTAAATGAAAAGTCGCATTTCATTTGATATTGGATCGTTAACGATGCATGGTTCAATGAAAAGGATGCAGCTTGATTAGTGGTAAATCAGGAGGGTTGCAAAGTCCTTGAAATAACAACCATATTATACCTGAGAAAAGGTATTTAACATTTTAAATAAAATACTTAACATACATACAATGCTTATAATCACCTAAGAAATAGGCACCGAAATATAGTACATTCCCACGTTTCACCAGTTACGTTTCCGTCTTACTATGAACTGTGAGTAAGTCTATTGTCGTCCACCGGGCACATATCCAGCCACTAGTATAAAATCCAAGTTAGTAAAATCCAATAGTGCCCGGCCCAGGATTTGAACCCAAGATCTCTCGATCGACAGTTGCAACTTGCAGCAAACACGATCAACGAGCCAATCAAATCTTTAACATTTTGATTCTCAAATCCACCAAACTTGTGTTAAACTTCAGTGCTCATGTTTTAATATTACTTTTTCTTTTTTCCTAACGTTTCTACTTTTTTTTTCTGGATGGTATTAATAATAACAAAAACATTTCACTCGATTATTTATTTGAATGTTGCAATACAATAATAGTTGCATTTAAAGGTATTAATTGATATACAATACAGAGATTGAAATGAGAAATAACCGCTGCTAATTATCCTAAAGAGAGAGCTTTTATAAAGCTTTAAATAATGAGAAGGTCCTATTTATGGTCACAAAATCTTTCCCGAACATTAAAGTCCAATAAATTTCGTATATGTACGAATAACGTACGCTGCCGTGTATTCATTATGATCAACCTATTCCCTCCCACAGCTGGATACAGGCTTCTCCAATAACACGCCACTGAGCTCGATCTTCAGCTCTTCGCATCCAACCGCTGCCGGCCACTTTGCGTATATCGTCACTCCACCTAGCCGGAGGGGCGTGCAACACCTAATCATGAAAGTATATTTAAGATTCAAATCTTTTATTTTATATTCATTTCACTCATAAATAGGACCCCTTCGCAATAGCAATACATTAAAATAATAAGTGTCTTCGCTTATAAATATAGGGAGATCTACGTAAATGAATCACATAAATACTGCAATGATGATACATAGGTACGTATAAGTCAAGTGAGGCACATTAGTCTTCAATTATGAAAATACGTAATGTAATTGCTATTACTATAAGAATTTTTGTTCATACAAAATTCCAATCCATGTATGAATGCCAAAGGTAAGTGTCAAAAAAGCGCTGCCGTATAATTGCAAAAATTTATCGGTAATTTCACAGCCGCAGAGACCCTACAATACAACTAGCATGGAATTCTCGTGTCACCAATTATATGACGAAGTTATCTGGTTATTTGGTCATAACATTGCACACACGTTAACATGTTAATTTACGGCATAATATATCATTCTCTAGTGCTCTTGTCATTTAACACACGCATCATCATCATCAATCAATAACGTCAATGTTTTATTATTAATAATTAATTAATATAACATTAAATATTTAATAATACTGAGGAATGCTAACAGAATCGTGTACATTACTAATACGTGCATTAAGCCTTTTTGGGATTTGTGCGATATAACATATAAAGAGAGACAAATTCCACCGCTCGTACTAAACACATGAACATATTGGCCATAACATAAAAGGAATATAGGATATTACAACGGTGATATTACAATAATTCCAAAACAAACGGTACGTTTTTATCATATAGATATTTATCAATTTTTTATATTACGAATTTTTGAGCAAGTGTACCAATAATAATTATAATGATCGAGTAAAGAAGCTTTAATGAATTTAAGATTTTTTTTAGTAAATTTTAATTACATTACAAATCCGGTTTACCCGTTTAACCTGTACCTATTGAGGCTAAAAAAGTCACTATTGTTTTACAAAGTCTAATTAAATATTTTTCCTTATAACAAAGACACTTTCAGTGATAATTTTATATTAAATACTGTTTTAATATTTTAATTTTTAAATGTAATTATCTCAAAAGCTCATGGTCATAATAAGCGTGAACTTCTTTTGTGATAATCGTATTCAAAACTCACGCAGTCAAATACCAATCTCTATTGTGGAATATAATGTTATAAAACAACCACTATTTTTTTAATACGTGAAGTAAAAATAATGTCACTTTTAACAAAAAATACATCATGAAATTGAAAAAAAACGCTTTGTACATACTCAATAAAATTTAAGGCTAAAAACTTTCCTTCTATTCCAAATACACGAAGACAGTATTTTTCCTCGATATTAAAATGAAATTCACAAGTTCAGATTCATTTTAGACTACGTTAAATACTTATTTTTGACACTTGAAACATTTAAATACAATAACATAGAGAGAATGCCACCTCGGATGATTTATGAATAAAAACATTGTGAATGTAAGTTTTATTCCGCGTCACGCTTCTTGATTTCGATTTTATATTTAAGACCAATAAGATATTCTATGCGCAATGGTCATTGCATTGCATTTCTCATTGTCAAATCTTGTTTAAACCAAGGTGAACATCGTAAGCCGTCTTGATGATATAGTCATATCTATATAAAATTCACAGAAGAGTGACCAAGATTATTTTCTAAGAATCTGCACGAAAACACAAAAATTACTTCCATGTGGCTAATCGTGCCATAAGCTTAATTGTAAAAAACCCTCCGCTCCCCGATAATTTAATGAAACCTCTAATACACAGACCCGCTTGACAAAGTTAAAATTAACATTTTATTGTTTACAGATATCACGATCGTTAAAAATCGATTAAAACTATCAACTAATAAAATACAAATAATCTTTAATATATTACTTTGGAATCACACGTTACTCTTAAGATTACAATCTTATAAAGAATCATGTACCGTATTGCTACTGACGATGTTATCGAACATATTGAATCGATTGCTTATCGATTTCTGTATATATGACAGATAAAAGTTTAAAAAGTAGACATAGTCGGAATGTCTAAATGAAGAAAGTACATAATTATGTATCGATTTACGATTATTCATAGTCAGTATTGTTTAAAACAGTCAAATCGATTTAAGTGTAAATAGGTTTAAATTAACAGTGTATAATAGATTTGTGATTTTTATAATTATGTGTATGATTTGTATTTTAGCTTTCACTTAACTAAATTCGAAATTTGAACATTATATTTAATACAGCTGTTATTAGGCTAGAGCACTAGTTATTGTATTTTGTATACGTGTAACACTGAAATAGACCCGAGATTCGACTTTGTTAGATAAAATTACTACAATTTGCAATAAGCTAACAAACATAAACAGGACGAATGAAGACTAGATTTTGTTGGATGTTTTCAATAATTTTCTGTTGGCTAGGTTATCATACATACAGCGCAGGTACAGAACTCATGAGCCTTAACGATGTTTAAGGTAACGTCAGAAAGTTAATGCATATATTTTCCTGCCAATTTTTATATGTGCTCGATATATTGAAAATCACAATTACTTGTCTAATTCACTTAGACCACAATATGCACGTATTGTAAATAATCTTACTGCATACCGTATTTTAAACAAGACATTCGGTTTAGGATAATTCTTTGAATTTCTCTTTCTTCTATTTTTATTCTAGTTCCAAATCTTTTCTTAAATGTTGGTCCAAATACACTTAATAATTACACAGCGGGTATAAGTAATCAAGAAAAGATATGAATACTATTTGTTAACTGACAAGCTACGAATCTATTCAACGATAAATAATTAATACATTGTACAAATCTAAATGAATACTTAAGGTACTAAGTTATATTTTGGCCGTAGGCGTAACTTCAAACTAAAAATTGTGATTCATGAGTACTATTCGATTTGAAAATGACATGTCCACAATTAAAGGAATAATATTATCTAAATCAGTCTAAATATGTCTACGGGATTTTGTAAATATAATAAAATATATCATCTAATTTAAAAAATCTATAAATAACTCTAGAGGAAGATAACGAACTGCTCCACTATATCTAAAGAATATATGAATATTAATACAGAATATATTACCAAGTTAAAATTATTTGTAACAAAGGACCATTTAACCATGGTCACACCGGTTAAACTGTCAAAATGCTTAATGGGATATTGTTTGGAATACAGGACTAACACTAAGAGACAATATAATGTATAACACAGGTACATCATTATTATGGAATTTGTATACACTAGGTAATATTTATGTCAGAATATTCATCCATATATCAACCATACAAAATTTGCAATATGTAAAAATTTTGCAAAATTTGCAATTGCAAGTACCGCAAATTTAATTGTATGACAGAAAACTAAATTTGCAATTCGTCAGGTCCATATTTTGATCATTGTACTGACTACATCGTAACACCACAATTATTTATGGAAATATGACTTTTAAGTGTTAACACTCACATTTTAAAACACTGGCTACACATTATACTTATAATATAAGGGTATATGTATATTCGGTATAAAACATTTCACTTTCATATCTGATACATCCAGATAAAGTTCCGTTTGATTGATATATGAACGACTCTCAACTAATTATAATAAAATATCAATAATATCAATAACATAGGAATGTGTAGGTAGGTAATCTCACTTAATCGGTTAGGTGGATTATGGAATTAATAGAGACAATATAGCGAGACGTGAGTCACATGGGCCCCATGGACTGTACTTCAATTATATGTTTACAGCTGAAGCTAAGATACGTAATATATCTGTCACATATAACTTGATAAGTTAATTTAACATATTCTATGGAGATGTCTATTTTCTGGTGTTAAAATGTTATTAAGAAAATGATTAACATTAGTTATGTGATTTATGTGATAGGGAAGGCAAAAGTCATCTGGATAGAAGAGATGCATTAAGAAGTACTTTAGGTGTGTAAAGATATATTTGTCACCCAGTGTTCTCTGCCAAGCCTATAAAGGACCTGGCTCGAGTACATAATAATGTAAACGAACACAAAAAAGAGGTAATTGACTGACCCTTCCATAAGATGTCAATCAGGCACATAGGTGTCAAGCTACCACAAACTGGTTAACTCACAGCCCAGTTTAATCATGCTTTTTAAGGAAATCAGTCTTGCAGCTTAGGGAATGGACACCCCACGCAGTAACTAGGTACGAGGTAAGCATTTTCATGTCATTTTGTGCGAAACGCTTTATATACTAAGTCACGTTATATTGTCAACGTGTACGAAAATTGGAAGTACTTACGTCTCTCGTCTACACGTCTATTAAATGTCTAATAAAAAATATACTACTCACACTAATGCCTCCACTTATGGAAATGCCTCTTCGTAACTGTTGTATATCAATAATTGTAAATTTTTAAAATTGGGACAGGAAACATACTCGGGTTTTCACATTTACTTAAACATTGCACTGAATATACTTGTAATCATATGCTTTTCTGAGCATAATATTTAGTCAAAAAATTTGATAAGTAATAATAAGAGTGCAATAATGTTAAAATATTTGTGCATGCGAAAGTTTAAAATATACTGATACCTAGTAATTATTATAATGCAATATGATCCATTCGCATGGTACAACTTGTAAAGTAGTCAGTGAACACTTGTGTCAAAAGTCCTCAGACCTCGTTAGCCTAAACAATTTTGCAATTACGCAACTCGTCAGGACCGTTTAATTTTAGGTTTTGAGCCATTTAAGGTTTCTGAATGAGCAAGCAACATGCGCTCAATCCAGTAGATACCGCAGCCAGTTCCGAAAAACAGATAGAGCGACGGGCGAAGTCAATCTTCTCACAGAACACCTGGAATAATTAAAATAACATACTAGTTATAAGGAAGACAATTTTAAAGCAATAATACAATACAAACAATATTCATTATACACCTAAATATCTAAATGAAGAACTAAATGTACCCCAAGATAATAGGAACAATAAAAAAATAATTATTCTTCCCAGCTGCTAAAATATATTAATGTACTGAAAATAATCAAATTAAATTCACATATAATATATTTATTGCTTTATAAATAGGTATATACTAATTATTAAACTGTGTAATTAGAATGTAACAAAAAAAGGATTAAATTGATGGTTAAAAAAAGAAAATTTGTAATATTACATTTACCCTGACAAAGATCATTTACATAGTTGTAATGCAAAAATATATAAACATAGAAAAAGGTATGGCCCAGTCTCTGTACCGTAGGGGTGGTATTCATACAATGGTATGATATAAAGTGGTCAATTTTAAATTAAAAGACAGCCCATCTGGTGGCTCTTCTAATCTGTTATAGCTATAGGTACACCTATCTGATCACAATTTTGCACTGAACCACTTTATCATTAGAAAACGAAAGATGCAAAATATTTACAATAATTGGCATGCATCAATGACCTCTACAGCAAGAAATCATGAACATAATAGAAGAAACTCAATACCCTGAAAGACTTTGGTATCTCTTCAATGGCCCGATGGATGAGAGTGCCATTCACATAAACACAGTTAGACGCTTCTTCCTCTGGCACAGTAATGGTGCTGTAGGCATAGTTAGCTTCCCTTCCCATTCTCTTGACTATAT
This sequence comes from Mimoniades versicolor eupheme, assembly GCA_018245635.1. Taxonomy (NCBI): domain Eukaryota; kingdom Metazoa; phylum Arthropoda; class Insecta; order Lepidoptera; family Hesperiidae; genus Mimoniades; species Mimoniades versicolor. Next base: position 4,435 of record DWDW01001578.1, on the reverse strand, counting down.
CAACAGTATCATCACTGGCAGCTATACAGAGTATATCGGGCCCAGCGACAGTAATATACTTCTTTAAAGGATGTGCTAATGGTGGCATCTGTAATATACAACAAAAGTTCATCATTACTGTAGGACAATTATCATGCTTAATCTATATCAACATAAGATAAAATTGAAACTTGTCTTTGTTGAACTACAGTAATCTCTGAAACTACCAGGAGAATTAAGATTGTTGCCTGCCAAATTGTACAAGTGCTCCTTGAGACTTGCCACATATATGTCTTTGAAAATATTATCAACTACCCCCTAAGATTTCTAGATTTCCCAGCAATGTTTTCCTTTATTGTTGCAGCAAAAGTAAAATTTCATTTTAGAAAAATAAGGTTATCAATAAGGTCACAGGTACATGTCTGTTTTTTAGTGTCAGATTCTTAGAATGAGGGCTAGAATATAAATGAATGGAGCATATAACTATTCTTAATAAATATGATATTTTATAATTATTTGTTATTATACCCTGATAGGAGTGCAAGGATATTCAGGAAAAGCCTCAGCTACAGCTTTAGCACCAGCCTCATTGCTAGTATTACATATTCCCACGAAAAACTCATGCCCTGAAAAATAATGCATATTTTAAACTATTAATACCTATATAAAAAAATATTGTACCAATATTTACAATATGAACACAAGTCTGAGATATGAACAACAACACTTGTAACTAACTTCCTTAGAAATCACACTACTAATAATAATGTCAACCACTACTGTTATTAAATCAATTAATCACCTTAACTTGCAATCTAAAACTCATAGATATTTCAACAATTATGTATATTAATATTATATTGACAACTATTATCTGCATTTCTATGAAAATTGATGTATACAATGATGAGTAATAGATTCTACTATATTCTATGTAATTTATTAAGAATGAAATGTCAAATTTGTTTAAACATTTAGTTTTTAATTATCATAACAGATGTTATACCATGTTATACTAGATATTAGAGTAATATAAAACTTTAAAGAAAAAAGTGTAAGTTGAATAATATGAGCCTCAGTTTAGACCTGGGTTTTAAAAACTCTTAGTAAAAATTACTGTATGTGTTCTAACAGTTTTCAAAAGCAGCACATTGTAATTGGACTAAAACAAGACTCAAGTGTTAACCGATTTTATCAAAATTGCAGACATTAGACATTAGTCTTAAAATGATTTTATATGAAGAGTACCACCTGTGAAAAGCACATCAGAGCCAGCAAGCTTAGCATTTGGATCTGTCACTTCAATTACAGTCTGCCCCAGGTTTTCCTCCAACACCTTCCTGAGTACTTTTAGCTACAACACAAATATTTCTGAGATGTTACATGGAGAAATAATTACTTAAATATTTCATGAGCTTTTTCATTATTCCGCATGTTAACTAAGTTACAGTTGAACAAGATTTAGGCTTAGCAAAAAAAATATTCAATGGGTGTAATACTATTTTAATTTTGCCTGTAATTAAAAGTATAAAATGTGACATCACTCATTAAAGAATCTTATGTATATCAAAAGTGAACCATAAGATAATTCTAAAGAACTTGTTGATTCAATAATATGTTTAAGTTATGTAAGTATGTTTCATGTATTTTTTAATCTATATTTTGTTAACATAGATACATTCTTAATATCTATATTTTGTTAACATACTTAGTACAGATTGAGAATAACTACATCAAGTTAAGGGCGGTACAGTAACAAGTGAATATTGTAATAAATCATGATACATTTACAAACCATTTGATTCTTATATTAATTACGTTCTTATGTATGTATGTCCTGTTAAAACATCCACTCTTACTTTTTTTGTTGTTACGTTCACTTAGCAACGAAGCAAGACTTATCTACAAATTTATTGTCAAGGTCTGTTTATTTATTTCAGACAGAAGCTGGATGTGGCGAGCCTAGGAGCAACAACATATCTCTAACATAATCTTCACCTGCCCGAAACTTAAGCAGTTACATTCTAAAGTAAATTTTAAAATTCTTGCCATCAAATATTAGTAAATGAAAAACAAATATTGAGAATTGAGAATAATTAAACAAACTTACAACATGCTTCTCTTCAGTCGTTGTCGGCTTCTGAAGCAGAACGACACCACGCCCAACGATAGCGAAGTCTTCGAGAAGTATACTATCAGGAAAACCGCGACCAATATCAACTTGTACAACTTCCAAATTCAATTCATTTAGAATACGCATGTATGCTTGGTATTGACGACGAGCGTCTATGGAACTAACTCTCTCATCAGGTTGGAACGTTGGCACCTTGCCCACAGCGACATGTGTATACTCAAAGATATTATCCATACTTGGTGATCGGGACAGGTGGAAGTATAACACCACAAACGGAAATTTGGAGTAATTAACACGGAAAAACATAAACCCTCGTCAGTTTAAAAGAAATTCGATTATGAGTTTAAGGACATTCCAACTGAACTATAAGTGTATGCGAAAGTTCAATATAAAAAATTATAGACGGATATATATATAATCTACAGACAAGAATATTCTGCTTAATCTGACTGATTGACTGACTGCCTACAGACTGCCAAATCGTTCGTTATAAAAATATAGGATACAAAAGATAATAGCAAAGTTGAAAATAATTGAAGTGTTAAATATTTTTTTTTTTGAAGAAATGACAATGTATTAACATAGTATTCTTTTACATTTAAATTCTCTAATTTATATAAATAAGGCGATAAATTCACAGTTTCTTATTTATATAATAAATATCAAAATCATGTTTTTTTTATAATATGGAGGTAGCAGACGAGCATGCAGTCCACCTGATGGTAAGTGGATACTGCCGCTCATGAACATTTGTAATCAACCCCAGATAAGATTAGATTCCTATCTGAAGTCGACCACAGATGCGCCGCTACCCCTGAGGACTAAGCTGGAATGCCTCGAAAAAGTATGTCTCCCTTACCACACCCTTCAAACCAGAACACAACAGCGCTTAACACTGCTGTTATAAGGCAAAAATAGGTGTGGTGGTGGTGCCGGAGTCGAACCACAGACGGTTCTACCACCTTCAAATGATGAACATCAGATGTGAGCTGTATATTGGGAACTGTATTAGGTTTACACAGATACTTAGTGCGACAATAATAATGTTTTTTTCATATATATACATTATAAAAGTATTATTGAATACAGAGTTCCAAAACTCAAATAACTTAAAGACTAACACAAGTAAATTTGTTTAAATCTTAATCAAAGATTTGAAATGTTTTCTTAGTTTCGCCAAAATATCCATAATCCGGCGCGTATGTCCACCCTACTATGCTTCTATGGGGTATCGATTATTCCGCGCACCCCTTCACCCCTCCGCGCCGCATCCCCTCGCCTACCGGCGTTCCCACTTATTCACAAATACTCATTCATAAATTATATACTTTAATGGCCAATTTTTTTCAATACCAATCTTTCTTTTTAATGACGTATCATACTAAGTAGTATCTTCATTCTCTAAAGTGATTTTGAAATAAAACATAGAGAAAGGATAAGAACTTTTGACTTTTAATCTTTGTAATATATCAAATGTTATAGCGATTGAAATTGACATGTACATATATTTGTGTGTGTAATACAAAGATGTTTTGAACGTATAAAATACATTGCATGAAGTCCGCAATTCCCATGAAACTGTAAAAGTTTATCATCACCATCCTATAGCAGTCCACTGTTGGACATAGGCCTACCCTGATGGGTTATGCCCACAATCCCCACGCTGGGCATGCGGGATAGGGATCTCAGAGCACAGCTTCAGCACCACCTACGCAGCTACCCATAGGTGGCCAGGGAGCATACGTAGCTGTGTCTAGACAGACCGCGCCTTACCGCGATCGGCCAGCGCCGGGTTTAGTCGCCTCTTACCACACCCTGTATCTCGGCACGGGGTCGGGGAATGTATTCTTACTCCGCCCCGACACGGACAAGCGCTCAAGAAGATCTTAAAGAGCGTTTAAATAAGTGTTTACAATATTGTCGCTATTGGACTTTGGGGTAGGTATTGGTATAAAATTACATTCCAAAAGCGAACATCTATTATTTCATAACATCATGTATCTTTTTATCATCAACACTGTAATAGACTAGGTACCTACAATTTTGTTTACGTGGACCACAATAGACCTGTAATGAATTCGTTTGGATGTTTGAGTCAAATCAGAAATATATTCATCGAATTTCTTATAAATAGCTGCCTACAATTAAATCTGCTACAGCTCACTTGTATGATGGTATAGCCGAAACAGTATTTTGAGGGAAATCTAGGTTATTATAAAGTTTTTCATTATTATTATGACTTTTTTTAAGTAACTGGTGAAACGTGGGAATGTTCTACATTCCTCTGCCTACCTCTTCGGGGATTACAGGCGTGAAGTTACT
>DWDW01001577.1:0-11388 GCA_018245635.1 Mimoniades versicolor eupheme | reverse complement strand
GGAAAAATGATGAGAGTAAATCTTTAATATGCGCGCGCACACCGGCAAGAAAAAAAAACCGACTGAATGATCGTACCAACTTTTGAATAGGTATTTGAGGAAAGTTGAAAACTTGTCACATACCTTTCCTATTGCACCCCAACACGGAACTGTAGACCTGGCTGGTGAGTAGCGGGGCTAAATGAACCCCAAAATTTTTAAAAATATAATTTTTTTTCCCAAAGATATATTTGAGGCAATAAGCAATTTTTAAATACTGTAGTTTATCGCTGTGTGTTAGTAATCGCTGAAGAGGTAGGCAGAGGAGTGTATTACACTTATGGTGGAGAGCCTATTGCAATACAGCGGGCCCAAATCCAGACTTCGCCTGGTGAATCTAAATTACAAAAATCCAATAGTGCCCGACCCGGGACTTGAAACTAGGACCTCCCGATCGGCAGTCGCACTCGCAACCAACATGACCATCGAGGCAAGTTAATGTAAAATTGAAAATAATAGATACCTAAGTACCAGATATCTGTCATTACCCCACACTGCACATCAATCTAGACAATGAACAGTTTTAATTAAAATCACAGTATCTGCGTGTAGAAAGGTAGAAATAAACCAAACAAATATGAACTGTAAAAACCGTGCAATGTTAAAAGAATGTCACAAGTTTTTCACATCTTTAGATCTGACATTAAAATAATATTGAAACTTATAACGAAGAATGATGACCTGGTGAAGGAAACGGGCAGATTTTTGAAGAACCAGCGCGAACAACTACAGCAGATCAAGTTTATCTTGATCGTGTACTACTCGTTTCATTTAATAAACGATATCTGCATCTTCATACCGGCCAGGGCCATTGGCTTGGAAGATTCCAGCATTGGAACTTGTTTTGGTATTAAACTCAAATATTACAAGCCCTTTAATAATTGCATCGGATTTTTAGAATATTTTTGAACATTTTAGTATTTTGCTGAACATGTTGAATTACAACGAACATTTGAAAATTTAATCGCACACCTTAGACAATTATGGGAATTTCTAAAAACTTATCAAACAAATAACATCCATGGAAAATGGGAATTTTCATAGAACATTTAAAAATGTAATAGGTGCACTTATCTGTGTCGGGGTAGAGAAAGAATCCATCCCCCGATCCCAAACCGGAATCCCATGTTGTAAGAGGCGATTAAATCCGGGGTTGGCAGGTCACGGTATGGCGTGCTCTGGCTAGACCTGGCTCATGCCCTAGCCGCCGACGGGTAGCAGCATAGGGGACGTAAGAAGCCGTGTTTTGGTGGTTGTTTGTCCGTTCCCAGCATGGGGATTAGGGGCAAAAGCCTATAAGGGAGGAATATATCCAGCAGTGAATTGAAATAGGCTGACGATGATAATAATGACAATGATTTACTGACATTTATCAAAAAACAATGTTATAATTTCCAACATTTTACAGGATTAGGACCAATGAATGTAACAGCGAATCGGGCGGCATGTATACTGGCGGTCACATTTCAAGAGATAGCATCCATTATAACGGTTGTGGGATATGACGTCACTCTCATATTCCTGCTGGCCCACACAACCGCGATGTACAACATTCTCAATGAAGATGTATTCAGTTTAAAAGACATGAAGAACAGTCGTCTTTTGCCACGCGAAGTTTCTATACGCTTAAAAAATTACATCATACGGCACTCATTTCTTCTACAGACTGTTTATAAATTACAATCCGTTTATAGTTCAGCTTTAGGAATTGGTTTCGGTGTAAATGCTATGTCGTTATCATTGTTTCTGTTCCTGCCAATAGAGTTATGGATGCATTTTGTGCCGGTTGTCTTCTACAGTTTGTGCGTGTTTTTCTTACACTGTTTTCAAGGGCAAAGATTGACTACCGCCACTGAGAGATTGGAAATGGCCGTGTACTGCTGCGGATGGGAAAATTTTAATAGCAGGGAGCAGAAATTAGTTTTATTCATGCTGAAACTAACTCAGAAGCCAGTTGTATTGTTGGCGGCCAACGTTGTACCTATACGCATTTACACCTTTGCTCGCACTATAGAATCGATATATCGATTACTAGCAGTCTTTAAATTGTAATTTAAGAGTGTTAGCGTTATATAGTTTCTTCAATACACTTGTTATTACTCTTCTAGTAATTCTAAGATAATTTAAATGTAGATTTACAATTTAGTAACAGCAAATATTAATTTAAATACTAGTAGGTGCAAATACTGAATTTTAAAATATAGAATAACATTTTCTACGCTGCTTTTTATTTGTCACTATGTATTACTCTTTGTAATTATAAGCTTGTCTTCTTTATATGTATAATTATCACACGGCTTAAAAACAGTGTGTAGAGTTCCTGGCTGCCTTTTAATAATAGTGTATTATAGTATAATAAGATAGAAGGTGGTAGCATTTTTTTTAATCATATGTCTTCTTAGATTATTTTTCCTTTTCACGCTTATGAATAAATACTGTACATTTTGTTGTTTGTTCATATATTGTAACATACCGAAACTACTAAAATAACTAATACCCAGTAGTCCTAGGACTACTTATGATGGATCAACATGTATCAGGAACACATTGCAAACATGTTTAATCTGTAATCCTTTGTATCTTTACATGTACGTCAGAAATGTTTACGTAAACAGCATAATTTTTAACGATACGTATGTTGTGTTTCAAAACATTTATACGCCAATATATTCACCTAACTTTATTAAGGTTTTAATACGGCCTATATACTCGTATTTTACGAGTAAGTGATAATAGTAAGAAAAATATCGTATTCTATTTTACAAGCAGATCCACAAGTTTCCATAGTATCGAATACTATATTGCCTGTATAAATTAAAGATTGCTGCAGTTATTTTAGAATATTCTTCATACTTAAATTGTGAATGTAAGTCTGAAACATTCCACTTGTAAAAATTCCCTAAAAATTTTATTTTAAAGTGTCTTGGAAACATGCTTGATCGTATAAAAGATTCGCTGCTGAATTCAAAATGTCGTCTTCGAGATAACAGCTTGGATAGTCTAGTGTGGTTGGTAAACATAGTGCCAAGTCGCGCTGGATTTTCTATCCTTCAAGACAAAATTCGCGGTACGTTGTAACTTGTCTCGCAAAAGCTTTAGGTTTTCAAGAGGGAACAGTATCTACAAACTAAGGCTGATTTTCAAAACACAAATATATTTTTAAAACATTCTCAAGTATGTGGATTAATGTTACAAGTACAGAGACGTACAGTATTAATGCGATGTCAGATGTGTGTAGATATTACAATTGAATAAACGTAGCGTTGAAACTAAATAATGTACCTTGAAATTAATTTGTACATTATACTTTGATATTAGTCAACGAAATATGCATAACAAAAAATATCGAGTTTAAATAGGACCTTGGGGATGCCCCAATCCATAATTGAGTATGTAGATATATCACTTCCGATGCGCATCTTCATATCTACATTTAGTATAATAACGAATGTCCAAATTTGCAATGGTTATAATAAGAATAGTATTTTATGAAATATTTCTTTGGCTTGCAATTAAATACCAATAATACTCACATATGTATATTTGTAGCACCGTTTTGGATACTTCACATATCACTATTGGTTTACGTGTACGGTGTTGGCAGTGCGGTATTCCAAATCAAGTACGCACAGGGCGCTGGAGACTACATCAAGAGTTATGTCAACATCTCGATACTTGCGTTAACTGCGAATAATAGCTACTGGTTTCTGAAGAAGAGGTATGGTTTGTGTGTTAGACAAACAACTGTTATAAATAAATTATTGGAAGTTTTTATTGCATCAAGTCTAACGCCGTCTTGAATATTATTGTAATATTTTACGTAATAGCACTTTACAAAAATCTTTGTTTATTTAACGGTAATCACAACGTTAAATTTCCGCACCCCTGTTAGAGATTAAATTTGATAATGTAGAAATAAGGCAAAGATACATGTTTTAATGGAAGAAATTTGGGATTCTAAAGATCTGATTAGCTTGCAGATGTTTTGTAAGCAAACTTAGTCCTACGACAAAGTTGGTCATAGGACTAAGTTTAACGGCTTCTGCGAATTCAACAACACAAGTACTGTAGCTTAGTGGTAGGAAGCAGTTCAGGGGTAGTGCCTCTGCAGGAAAGCAGTGTTCCTGGCGCCTTCAGTACCATGTAACCATTTGTGTTTTGTTTCATCATTAGCATTATTAACAATTTTACCGTTCCATATTTCTTAACTTATTATTTCTTTAACAGACCTATCTTAAGAACTATACTCAACATGGTTACCCAAAGCGATATTCTTTCAAGACAGTCTGAGAATTCGAAAGAGAAACACGCGAAATATATGGCGGTCATAAAGAAGATATTGTTAGTTTTTTACGGATTTAACTTAGTGGATGCCTTTTTTATCTATATACCACATCGATCTGATGTGACAAATAATAACTTCTGTATGACACCTTGCGTTGGTAAGTTTGTGACGATTAGACAATTTTAAATTGCGCGGTGCTGCATTGACATTTATCGTGGGAGTTTTTAGTTTGAACAGAATAAAATTGTGATCGACTCCGCGTTTTTTCGACAAAGATCGTTCAATTTTAAACTTGGATTAGGTTTAAACACCTCGTTAAGATTTCACCTTTGTCTTTTTATTTCGGGAACTAGCCGTATTGCTTCGTGATGTTTTTTCACTTTTATTAACTTGGAATCTTTGTGGTTTAGATTGAGCAATAAGATGTACTACATAGGTACGTGCATATTGAAAAGAAAATGTAATTTCAGGGATAGAACCGTTATCGGCCGCGCCACACAAGCAGATCTGCACTGCTATCTTGGCTATCCAAGAGGTAACAATTATGACTGTGGTCCTTAACTACCAAGCGCTGCTGTTACTCCTAATAGCTCACACTACAGCCACGTACGAGATACTATCTGAAGAGTTCATGACGTTTGATGATGAAGAGAACGCGGCGAACATCGATGATCTTGTGAAAGAAAAGTTGGCGGGACTGATAGAACGTCACACACGAATTTTGGAAATCATTAACATTATTAAATCCCTTTACAACGTGCCGTTAGGAGTGAACTTTGGTTCTAATGCCGTTTGCATTTGTTTATTCTTTTATCTTCCGCTTTACGAATGGGTACAGTATAGTCCTATCTTGATTTATTGTTTTCTCGTATTTTTTCTCTATTGTTTCCTCTGTCAGAGGTTGATAAATGCCGCGGAAGCTTTCGAGAGGGCAGTGTACAGCTGTGGGTGGGAGAAGTTTGAAGTGAAGGCGCAGAAGTTAATCTACGTAGTACTGCTGGAAGCTCAGAAACCAATAATCGTGCTGGCAGCTGATATCATACCAGTAAACATTTATACATTCGCCACCACCTTGCAAGCAATGTATAAGTTTATAACGGTCGTCAAGTATTAAGTGTCAACACACGATAAAGTACAAAAAGGTGATAGCTAAGTCAATGAGCTGATAATTCTAAAATTTGCAGGTGTAGTGTAAATAGTAGCCACATTAAATCATGTTGTTAAAGTGGCAAATTTTTAATAATAACAATAATTTTTTTAACAACATTTTAGCACTTTATTTGTAGTAAACGTAGTACAATTAGTTTTCATAATATGGAAGTAATATTGTTAAATCTATCCTGATAATACATCTTTGGGTGCAACTGACAAATGAATGAGGTAAAAAAAGTAACATCACGCCTGTAATCTCCGAAGAGGTAGGCAGAGGAATGTAGAACATTCCCACGTTTCACCGGTTACTTTTAAGTCCCACGATGAAATAGATGGTGAGCCTATTGCCAAAATATGGAATGAGGTAAGTACACAAATACTTAGAGGGGGATGTTGCAGTTCCACTTGGCATACGCTTAAACGTTACTAATGGAGTTAACTATCGTCAAAGTACAAAAAACGTTTTACAAATTGTCAACCTTAATAACTCTTTTATTTGACGAACGTTAAACATCCTATGCAATCATTATTACTTAACGTAATCGTACGTTACCTACATTAACCGACATTTTGAAACAACCCGGCCCTTAGATACAAAGCAGGTAACATTAATAAATTGTTCGCCGTACAGATCTTTTCCAGGCACACGTCTGGGGCACTGCCCGCCTGACCGACATGGTCGTCGCTCTGCCAAACGGATCGTGACGCTGAGCGGAGCGAGCATGTGTGGATCAGTCGGATGAATACTAAAGTAGGAGTAAAAGGAAAGCAAAAATATAAATCGAATCGCACTCAGCGTTCAGTAATGTTCATTCAGTTGGTATATAAGCCCTACTTATTATAATCACAACAGTGGTTCGTCATCTCGTGTCATATAATGATCAAGTGTAGCAACAGTATGAAAAAGTGATCAGTTTCAAATGTAATGTGTGTCAGAATCATCTCGTCTGAACGTATTTAGTGCACAGCTATGAGGAAGTTGTTCGTATCGCAATATCGTGGATCTATTAATGTTGTTGCACATACGTAGGTATGTGGTAAATTTATACCTAAGAAAAAAAGCTGTAAGGATTAAAGCTGTTAGATATTTATGTGTTTTATTTGCAATATTAATATATAAATTACCGTACGAAATGAATCTCTCATGTCCCCCTTGGTGCAGTGGTTAGTGGACGTATCGTAACTGTTGCGTCAAGGGCCGTAGATTCGGTTCCCACCCAGAATAAAAATTTGTGTAATAACAACAAGTATCTGCTCCGCATATGCAGTTTAAGTATCAGTATATATCAGTACATATCAGTCCGGTAAGGTTCAGTTACCATAACAAAGTCTCTGGATGCTTAGTTTGATATCAGATGGCTATGTGTGATGTCCCAAGAACTTTATTAATCTCTTAATTCAAGTGGACATTGCTATCTAGATGAGATGATCCCATGTAGATTTGACAACGTGACAATTCAAAAAAAATTTGTTCAAAATATACACGTTACAAGTTGCGAATAAAGTATATACCTACAATATTTCGATCTTGTTGCTATTGTCAGAATTGTGAATGTGTAATCAGATTTACATGTAAAGCTACTATCGAACGTACATTTTCATTATCGAAGTTTATCCTTTAAAGAATATAAAGAAACAGCCCGCCAAGCCTCACTTGGCCAGCGTGGCAGACTATAGCCTTAACCCTCTCATTTTAAGAGGAGACCCATGTTCCAACAGTTTACCGATAAAAGAATCGAAAAAAATAAATAAAGAAACATACGTAGGCTATTCGCTTTGTTTTTGATCGATAAATTCCAGAAATGGAGGTCAAGAACAGAAACCTGTTTTTTATAGAAGCTTAACTAAAAGAACATTTTAAAAACAAGTCAATGCTTATGACTGCCTCGTTCGTCGTGTTGGTTGTAAGTGCGACTGTCGATTAACAGGTCCTGGGTTCCAATCCCACGCCGATCACTATTGGAGTTTTCTAAATTTTTCTAGTAGTGACTTGGAGTCTAAGTATGAGCCCGGTGTATGGCTCACCATCTAATCCACATTAGGACATAAACGTAACTGGTGAGAAGTGAAAGTATAGATACTACGCTCCTTTGCTTACCTTTTCTGGGATTTTAGGCGTGATGCTACGACAATGCCTATATTATTGGTATTTGGCGAAATTTATGGCACAGAATGTTACGCAAGCCAATTGTCAGCTGGCACTGCGTCCGATTTTAGATAATTCACACTTGAAATTCTTCCATGGCAATTTTAGTCGATAACGTCTATGACATTCTTTTTGTACTACCTAATAATTTTATAGAATAACTCCTTCTGGAAGGTCCAGGCTCACTGGGAGATGTTATTAATTTGTTATAGTAACAAAAAGGTCTATAATTTTATGTACACAGGTAGGTACATCTAAGTACGTTCGTTTGTTTGATGTTCCTGTGTCTCCACTTAGTCGTTTAGATTAAAAAAATACCCTCAAACAAAAATATAAATGCTACTTAATGGCAGCATTAAGCGTAGGATGAGGCTTTCGTTGGTTAATTACGGTTATAAACCTAGTACAATTTATGAAATGTTTTTTTTAGTGTTTTTTTTTTCTCCAATGAATGCTTTTCACCGAGAAATGTCATGCACCTATTATTATTATATTTTTCTCCTAAATGGAGCTATTTGTATTAGAATCGTGAAACAACTATTAATTTATGATGAGATAATAATATAAGTGTCGGCAAACGATAATTGGTAACAAGGCTATCAGCCCCATAACTTGAAAGACCATGGCTTGTTTAATAGTAGTCTTGTTGAGTGTTAATTGTTATGTGATAGGAAATTTGTAAGTAAATACGTTAATTGAAGACATTATTTTATTGTTAAGACATTATACTCAGAATTTGTGACAACAAAACGTGTAATAACTGTCTCGGTAAAATCAGATTTAAATGTGTAGTTTAGCGCTATAAAACAAATTAATATATTGATCTGTTCAAAGAGGTTCGATTAACTCAAAACAGTAAACGGAAAAACCGGTGTAACCCGCCGGAACGTGCTAACCACCTCCGCAGATTCTCGACTAGTTTTGTTCGGAACACCATTACGTGCGCACTGCGTCTGGCAGTGCGCTAGTTTCGCCTTTTACCTCACCGCATTCGTGAATTAGTCCAGTTCGAAATTCGAATTGTGCAGATTGAAAAACTTTTGCGTTCCATTTTTGAAATGAAGCTGCTAGTTCTGTGTATTATTATCGTAGCTAATGTAAGTTATAATGGCAAGGCATCGTTGGAAAGTTTTGTGCCTACAGCTAACGTTCTTCTAGCAGATACAACGAAAAATTCAGGTGAAACAGGTAAATTATTTTATTGTGATGGTGAAAGTTGTGTAATTACTAATATTTATTTGACACTTTTGGCGGCTATTTAATATGTAACCGTAAGTAAGATTTAAAAGCGTGTTCAAGTCATGCTTTCACTTTTCTTTGTGCTTAAATGGTATGAACTTAAATTAGCATCCGAAAAGAAAAAGTATTCGTTTATTTATCACAGAAATTAGTGGTATTCCACTACGATAATAATATCAATAATAATGTATGCAGCTCTTGATTAGTAGTAAAGAAATCGAATGCTAGCGATATTTGAGTGTTATTTATCCTTGGAAATCCGCTTCCGAACCACCTTAGTTAGGTGTTATGAAATTTTACTACTCCATTATGAGCACATTTAGACATTGCTCAACCAGTGACGGTTTACAGGCAAGTCGTGTCACCGACCTTGTAAGTTCAACGTCAAACCTCGACGATGCGTCTACGTTTTCGAGATACGGCCAGTCCTACAAGAAGACGATAAGCCGGCTGTTCTCATCAATGGGATGTCGCCTGGACCGCCGATACACGTGTGTTTAAACGACGTCGTCAGCGTCAAAGTGAAGAACATGCTGCCCGAGCAGGATTTGACGATCCATTGGCACGGGCTGGAGCAAAAGGGCACCCCTTACATGGACGGGGTACCAATGGTCACCCAATGTCCTGTGTCGTACGGATCTACCTATCAATACGCATTCATTGCGTCGTCACCGGGAACTTTCTTTTATCATTCTGACTCAGGTGCGTAATGGAATTCAATTAATTCGATAACACAATATTTATTATTTGTAGATATTATTGTTTCGTCAATGAATCGTAGATAGAACGAACAAAGAATCATAGATAAAATTGTAGTAAGGAATGTAGATAGAACGTAAAATGAATCGTATAACATATAATGAGTCGTAGTTGGTACGATATCAAAAATACGAGAGATCCCAATACAAAAAATCTATTGTGCACAATTCCATTACAAGTCATTTTAAAGTGCTATATGAAATATTTGTTATATGTTGAGTTAAAAAAGCAAATATATGTATGTTGGTTTAATTTGCTTAGAAGGACGTATGACGTCACTTGATAATCCATTTTTTGCTGTAACCACCTTCGGAGTATTCTCTGACCTCCACAACACTTATGATACTGTAGGTATATATGTTTATTTTGGTTCAATTCATTATAGTCTTTTATAATTTTACAATACGGCTCATGATCCTCTGTAGAATTATTTAATATAAATGTACCTAAGACTTAACCAAATCTTATCTAAAAAAATATATTTTTATTATTTTCAATTTAGACTTGTGACTAAACAATTGATATATGAATCTTCAATAACGTATTACATCTGCAAACCAATCCTTCTAATGTATATGGAAACTAGAAACTGTATGTCATTGGGTGTCGCTATGACTTAGTGTTTGAATTTATGTTGTTCCCGTTCTATTTCGAAACATTGGCCACTATTTGGACAGCTTCTCAAGACATTTAACAGCAGTTAATAACTACAACATCGCTTAACTTATCTGCCATAGCACGGAATATTTCTTGACATTTTTCTATTAAACATCTATTCAAACTTGGCTTTTTAGTTACAAAAATTGATTATCACTTGCAAATGTGCTAGCGGAATGAATTTAAAGTATATGAATATCATTACAAATTAAATATAAAAAAATAAATATATGAATTTCAATGTCTGAATAATAAGTAGGTAGGTATACAAATAATGTTGAAGAATAACTCCAAGTTGGAATTAAATCGGCGTAGTAATCCACTTTGACTTTCCCAACTCCAGAAGATACCTGCATATCCAACGCTGGGACGTCGAGAAGGCTGACGGGTTATGATGCAATACGTGAATGGCTTTCAATTCCACAGTGGCCCAACAAAGTGATGGAGTGTATGGTTCTCTGATCGTGGACCAGCCCCAGCCATTGGAGCCGCACATTTCATTATACGACTATGACCGCGGTGAGGAGGCTACACTGATCATGGCCGCGAAGTTCCCCACTTTGCTGACCGGGAAACTAGAAGATTTGAACCGTATGCGACCAACTTCACTGCTTGTGAACGGCAACGAGAACAATTCGAAGTAAGCCATTAATTTGTTCTTGTTATCATTTGTATTACATCCTCACGCCAAGTTCCCTACGGCAAATGGCATAGGCAGAGACTCTGTAACGCATGCCAGTCTTCTTCTGGCTTCTTCTGATTCCCCCATTAGCACATCGGCATTTACATTCATCGTTATTTACATAGATGTAATTTACATCACGCATCACATGTGTATGCTATGTTAGTGTAAGATCAAAGTCCTTTTGTATACAAGTAACGTTTGTATGACTAATAAATATTTTAGTAATGCTGAACTCATTTGAAGTAGTTTAAAACTATTGCTTGAGAAATAACGTGATCCATTAAAATCGTAAAAAATTTAACTACTTTGTAATAATAATACTGAATATTGACAATGTACATAATAAATATTTTCATTGCATTTATTTATTTGACGATGTTAAATAATAGTGATTATTTATTACGTTACGAACTTTTGGTAATTTTA
>DWDW01001576.1:0-11388 GCA_018245635.1 Mimoniades versicolor eupheme | reverse complement strand
AATAAACTCAAATCAGGAAATGTTACATCGATGAGTGTGGATAAATTTTTACATTCATGTGAAACAGCGAAAGCAAAAATAGAACTGTACCAGAAGTATCGTCCAACAGTTTTAGAAAAAAGAATAATTAATCCTACGTGTAGCGATAGTTGCTATTGTGATCATGATAAGGATTCATTTCAAGGACCTGAAATATGCCGAAATATGATGAACACAGTACCTTCTGATGAATTGATTGCTCCTTGTGATTTTTGCAGAGGCATTTTACCAACGTCATCTGAAGTATGTGAGACTTGTAAAGGTGTTGTAGATGAACCAAAATCTTGTGTCTTATGTGGAGCTTGCTCTCGGCCTATAGAACAAGATATTTTACTGCCGAATCAGAGTTCAGAATCTCCAGAACATTCAGTTTGTAAAGTACCTGAATTATTAGAAGAAAAAGAAACCGCTGAAGTTGAAACAAAAGCCAATGACAGCTCTTTAGGTTATTTCGAAAAAAAGATTCGAAAGATAACAAAAGTTATAAGAACGCTGAATCCTGACGGTACAATACGGGAGGAGACGGAGACGGTAATCGTTAAAAAAGAGAAGCGTGATCCAACTGAGACGTCCTTGTTAGACGATGACGAGAACGATCAATATGATGTATCGTATGAGTCCCTCTTCGACGAAGAAGATAAGAAACAAATACTTATGTGTTCGACAGAAAATCAAAAACGTGGTTTTCTTTATAACAAGGCTAAATCCGATATTACATTTCGAGTCTCACCAATGGCACCACCAACTTTAAAACAGTGTGTTTCTTATGACCTTTTTAAACTCAAAGATAAAAATTCCATTGGCGGAGATTCGTTTTCTATTGAATTGGATTTTTGTTCTTTATACGGTAATAGTAATATTAATGTAGCCTAGTCGACTTTATCTATTGCATAAATATCACGTTTCTCAATTTTTTTGTGACAATTAAGTGTATTTTAAAATAAAATGATTGTGGTTTGCATCTACATGAAGTAGAATGTTTTGTCAAAATTGGTTGTGGCAAAAGTGGTTACCTTCAGATACATAAATTGAGTACTTGAAAAAATTGAAACAAACCAAGTTCCGTTTGAAAATATTTAAAGAACTTAAGACGAAGAGAAATAAAGCGAAAGAAACGCAAAATAATAAGAATTACATTTTTGATTCTGTGATTTTGTGATGTGATTCTGAAAGTGGATCCAAAGTGGAGGTTATAAATTTTTTTTGGCCTATACTAGATGTAATTAAGAAAATTCTTGGGCCTGGTAAATATGTAGAGAGACTTGCAAAAAAGTCTAATGATACGAGTATGAAAGGTAAAGATTCGGTTTACAAACATATATAGTTGTACTTCAAGAACAATTAATTTAGCAGCAAAAATATCATCTTTTAAGTCTACGGTATGCAAAACATGGGAAAGAGCAAGCCAACTTCCACCTGACAGAGTAGATAGATTCTTTAATGTACAATTTGTGTCAAGAAATATCCATATCTTAATCTTGTCGAAAACAGCAGAATGATGAAAATACGTGCCGATGTAATTCGCAAAAGAACGTTTCTCCTGAATATTACTGCTCTTGTAACAAACAGCGCGTATTAGAAAAAGATTCCAAAATACCATCGATGATATGGCTATCAAAGCAGTTGGTCTATACTTGCCATTCTGTTTCTTACTTGACAAAAGCAAATAAAACCTATCCCAATACATACAAGTAAATCATGTTCATCTTATAATGGCCCTTATTTCATATACATAGAATCAAATCGACAATATCTTGTTATGATTGTTTGTATGAGCTAACAATAACTGGTAAATAAAATAATAAGTTGAAACCTCATAAAAGCGAGCTACTCATAAACGTTTAGAATTTTTACGTTTTTAAAAGGAAAAATCGATAAATAAACGAACATTTTAAAAGTGACGTTCTCAATGACTTGTTTTTTTTTATTACACTGACGAGATTAACGTTAAAATGAAAGACAATTGCTTGAGATCACGCAACCTGTGAAACATAATATCGATTTGTACTGTGCTTTTATAAGTATGTATATATGTAAGTATACAGTAATAGGCATTTTCATAACAAATTGGTTATTGCAAATCATTGGTGTTTATTCCATCTAAATTACTCGTATAATTGGCTGCAATTGTTTTGGTCTACATGCTTCCTTTGCTCAGTTAGCACACATCATAGATGAGAAAAGTGCAACGATACAACTTTGCTTAAAGGCTACAAAATGATTGAACATGTGCATTTGGCGGCATAAATGATAAAATAACCTCGGCGATGACATAGCTTAATAAAGGCGGTAATACGAGTAAATTTCAAGACAATACGGATGATAATAATTGTGGCAACATAGGATATCTAACATAAAGAAAAAATTATCTGACAACTTTTCTTTTCATATTTGAGTTAGCAAATGTTAGCTACATTAAACACTTATTGACTACAGTACAAATAATGTATAGCAACGGGCTTTTTTGACTAAATCAAACTGTTCGTTTAAAGATGCGTTAAACTCAGGTCATATTACTTGACATTTGATTCAAAATTTGTTTTGTTTCTGCTTCTTATAATTTCTGGCTCATATATAATTCCTTCGCAAAGGACTTTTCATGTGCTTGCATTCCCTTTGTATTCTTTTTACATCGCTTTTTACTATCTTATAGTTGTCGTAACTAATGAAGTGTCGCAAACCGATATCTTCTTCCCTGTTATATTTCTTATACCTATTTTTAGATGATTTATCTGATTGTTGTTTTCGTTACATAATATTGGTTAATCAAGTCATTAATTCCAAAGCTTCATGGCTGTCAATAACGCATTGTTGGCCTGGCACACATTTTAATGGGACACTAGTCCTCTAATCGCCATTACCATCACCAGTCCATTACTAGAAATATTCCTCCTTTATCTAGAGTTTGTCCACAATCCCAATCTGGGTATGCGGATTGGGGAATCGCATAGTTATTAATACTAGAATAGTATTTAGAATTTCGAGCTTCTGGGTAATCTTTTCTTTGGTGGAATCACGTCAGGATCGCGTCGCAGGTCGCCGTCTAGACGCCCGTCGATAAAAATACGTACGACGCGCGGTTAGCGTGGTTGTGATCGCTCGCATTCGATACGGGACAATTAGTGTCCTGGGAGACGGTTGCTTTTTAATCCCTTTGTTGACCGCGCGTCTATTGTAGGGTTGGAGGTGCTTCATGACGAATTCGAATCACCGAATCCAGGTTTTTGTCGAGCATACATTGTCATCCCCCCAGTTACCTCAATGCCAAAAACATCTTTCTAATTTTGTGGTTTTTTTTTTCTAATCCACAGATGCGTTAAATTGTTCCATAGGTATATTAGTTGTAAGGTAACATAATTTTTTTTTGTAAAATAAAAATTAAACAAAAATTTAAGCTGGTGACTTCGTAGTAGAAGCGTCTTTAACGACATTCCGTCCTCCAAAACATTTCATTTTTTGTCGAAGCACACCTACATATGCAGAGGTCACAGATTTTACGAATACGTCAGCAATGCGTCAGGAATTAAATAATAATTTATGTTTAATAAATTAACAATAGTTTAGAAATGATCCATACTAACATTATAAATGCGACACTTATTATGTTTATCTGTATTTGTTAGGTATCTACTTTTTTACTATAAACTTTCAGAAGCCATTGTGATAATATTTTAAATGGAAATACTTAAAACTGTGATAAGATTGTAAGCCATGGGAAACGACAGAAATGCAGCCTAATCGATTCGTAATAAAACTAGATTTATTTTTTGGCCAATAGTATTTTAGAGGTAAGGGTACTCCCTTAACTCGGAATGGGATAAATTACTATTTATCCCAATCCGTTATAAAATTCCATCTTCAAAGACGTTGAAAACTACGAAATAGTTGTTACGTATTACGAAAAATATAGTCAAACGTCTAATTATTGTAACGGCTGGTAAAATAAAAATTTAACGTTTACAAGCTTAAGTTTTTTATACATTTAATTTTTTCATCAGTTCACAGTTGGACACGAGTTTTCACCTTTCAGAACAAATTACATTAGGCCCGTAGTGTACTACGTTAGACGATTGCGCATCGATATTTTTGATAACTTACAGCGATGAGTTACATTTGACACCAAGTTTAAATCCCACGCTATATTTACATACCTACACTTTTATCGACCACTACCTATACCCAGCCACAGGTCTACGGGAAGAGGTTTCAGTAGAAGAAATAAGCAATGCATTTTTTGTTTTACCGTTTAATAAATTTACTTTACATTTGTCCGTGTACAAAAATAGTAAAATAAATTACGCATAAACAAATGGTTCCTTTGTCGATAGTTTGGTTACAACGTGATTGCTGACAGGGTTCGATTGTTTGGTCGGGTACTAAGAGGTTTTTTTAAATTGAAATTTGTAGTAGTAGGTCGGAGGCTGGATTTGCGCCCGGTATATCGCAAAAGGCTCACGTAACATGTTTAAGCCAAACAACAGGACAGTCGTGGTTGTACTACTGCCTGCCTATTCGGGACGTACATGCGTGATGTTATGTTATAAATTACACTTCCTAGAGTACCAAGGAGACGCTGGCAACCCTATATTACGCATTCTGCGCTTGGCACCACGCCACGCGCCGTAGTACGCAGACGTGACGTCACGAATTCCTATAGTAGCTATGTGCGAAAAAAGACGGTTCTAGAAGCTGTTTGAAGCGCTCGTCTTAGCTGCGAACAAAATTCGTTTTTTAAATACAACCTACGCAAATAAGTGCCATTTACTCGTAATATATATTTTTTAATCGTAAGAATCTATATAAATATCTATGTATATAAATATAAATGTTAGCAAATTGCTGCATATTTTATACAAGGTTTTGATGGGGTGCGAAATAATATTAGTAAAGTTTGGCAGCTAATAGTTTTACTGGCTGATCGGGAGTTAGAAGTCTCCGAAACCGGCGCGGCGTGCGTGGACGAAGAGTGATGAGTGTTGGACGCACATCAGGTCTGTGAGGATAAATATACTGACACTCGGTGCACTCTACCTGTCCCATAAGGGATATGACATGAGAATGCTACAATAAAAGGCAAAAATAATAATTGCTAGCGTAGGCGAGTTACAATCCTCTAACTGAAGCAACGATTGACGCTGTTAGTAAATTATTATGATATCAATGACTAAGCCTTGTAGAAATGTGACTAATTGTCAATGAACAGATAATTTCACTTCTGAATTCAATTAGGCGTAGTGTCTAAGACCAACGGAATATACAAGAATGGTCGTGAGGTCAAACGTGCTCTGACCCGGCCGGGCTCGACCGTTTTCGATCTAACCTTGAGACAACGATAAGCTCCAGTTGCAGCAACATTGTATCTGACTGTGACACAACAATGGCGACCAATATTCGTCAACATACGCCACATTTAGTTTTTATTAAGTGATAGGCCAGAGACAATAGCCTTCTACAGAATCACATAAATAAACACAATCAAATAAACACAAAAATGATTTTAAATCGCTTTTCGCGGGTTGTAAATGAGTAGTAAAGCCGTGGCCGAGGCCATGGATTATTTGTCTTCGTCAAATGGGCCAGATACTGGCTGATGGGGAAGTCAGAAGTCTTCGAAACCGGTGTGCATGTGTGAAGAGAGTGATGAATGTAGACGAAGCGCTGTACCTCTGTACGAATATTTGGCACTTGGTGCTCTCTGCCCACCCCGTAAGGGACCTGCGAGCAGGTATGTAAGTATGTAGTGAATTTATATTTTTTCAACACTTAACCATTCGATGTAGTGCTTTCTTTTATGGATTTATCAGCCTATCCAATATACATACATGTCTAAGAGCCACGGTTTCCGTTACTGCTCCTTTAAAAGTCATTAATGAAAAATGACATGACATGTGCAATTTTAAAATTATCATTTTTATTTTTCACCGTCGGACACGGGTCTTCTCTAAGGATAATATGGTAAATTTACAAGCGCATTGCAAATGGTATGCCCCCTTTCATCCGGTAATTTAATTGAATTCATTATAATCCACAACACTTCGCGAATCGGACAGTTAATTTGATGTCGAAAATTAAGTTCGCCTTAAGTACCGGTATCTGATAATAATCCAGTCAACGTTGTCGTCGTCCCGCCAGATAAGGTACGGCGTTGCGGGAGGAAGTGCGACCACTTGGACTGTGTGCGTTACTAACTTTGAGAACAAACAGTTTTCCGAGCTTATTATTTATTTAGCTTATTATTTATTTCGAGCTTATTAGGCAGATCTCTTCGCAATCGGTATGCGTAAGTAAAGTTTGTAAACATAGAGTTGATTTTCACTTTGTGCTCTCTGTATGGGAAATGGCGTGATAGTATTGATAATGAGCATTTTTATTCCAGTCATTGTTGACCAAATAGATGTAAGGTTGGGGTTAGTCCACGAAATGAAGAAGTCTCCGAAGTGAAGAATAAAGTCTTTAAGGACAGAGATACCTAATTGGTTCTCATTGCTGTCGACCTACCACGTATTGATGGTCGTATAATTTTACTAAACCAGCATTTCCTGTTAATAATAGTTCTAGATGTACTTCTTGCAACATCTGGGAATCTTACCAAATATGTTTTTGGAAAAGAACAGAAGACGCCCGATCCATCTGTAATTTGACTTTTCTAAGATCAGTCACAGGTGAGTTTTGATGTTCAGTGCATTTTTGTAAAGAATTTACTTTTTTTCAATCGAGTTACTTCTGACGTGATCTATCATCATATTTACAAAATCCATTCTAATCTAAAAGTGAAGTTTGATATCATTGCAAATATTTATTCGTCTTACTTTCTCTGGTTAACCGTTTTATTAGTTCTTCACTAATAGTTTTTGTCGTTCACATTGCTTTCAAATATCGATACAGTTTCGTCAATTGTATCAAGCTAATCTCAAGTTCGCATTATACGTGGTGCAATTTTATAGAAACAACAATACTTCGCTGTCTCTCTGTTGCGACACTATGGCCGCATTGTTGTGTGCTTAATAATGATTATAACAAGACTTGCGTCTTGCGTCACCGACGCGCGGCTCGTGCGTCTCTGAAGGTTAAATCATGTCAATTTCCAAAAGATGCCAAATGATTATTGTCTGCTTCGTTTGTCGATTTTGTAAGCGCGACTACTGCGCGAGAGGTCTGAGTTGCTCTCTCTGGGTTGGCTACTATTAGGTTTTTCTAACTGGAAATTTCTAGTAGTAGCTCGGATATTGCGCCCGGTATGTCAAGACGCACATCCCCTAACTCTTCAGGGAGTACAGGCGTGATGTCGCATTACATTGATGACACGACTGTCAGAATAGAGAATGTTGATATATCGATGCTGGTTAGTACGTGATATGTGAGTACCTACTGTTGATAGTGCCAACAACAGTATATTCACGGTAGAAATGGTCATAACCAGTTAAAATACTATACCTCTATAAATCTCTACAATGAGTATACTTCTATAAATCTCTACAATGAGTATACTTCTATAAATCTCTACAATGAGTATACTTCTATAAATCTCTACTTTGTATTACTTTTAGACTACAGACTACTGTATCTGTCACAGACAGTATGAATCTAAACAACGAATGTTCAATTTAATTTATTGTTAACACGTTTAATACTTTCATTTGTAGTCATTGCACTTCTATATAAATATTAACTATGGCATATTTCACACTTACCTGAACACACTTTGCTTAAAGGTGTACAATTTTTTACGTAACATCACGCCTGCAATCCCTGAAGAGGTGGGCAGAGGAGTGTAGTACACTCCCACGTTTCAAGTTTCACTCAACACGTACAAATGCACGTAAATCACGTACAAATTTCTCTCAAGTATTAATCGATTTAAACTCGGCTCGTTTAAACATCGTCTAATCCTGATTCAATTACAACAATTAATTGCCTCCCATTTCCCAAGGTACAGTCAACCTTTTTCGGTTTAATTGGTTTGTGTTTTTCGTTTGTACATAATAATATATTCCATATACAATGTAGACAATATGTACATGGTTTATTTTTATTAAAGTTGTTTTCACAATTACCTTGTTAATGATATGAAAGCAGTCCTAACGTTAAATGACAAGCAAAAAGCATGGCCATTTTTTTTGTATTTTGTGTTAAAACAATTTAAGCTTTGTATTTTTTGTTATTGTGAAGTTACATTTAATGTTGGAACCTACGGAAAATGAACATTTAAAGGGTTTATTTAAAGGATACAGCTCGATATTGTTTCGTATTTTGTTTTTATTTTTTAACGACATAAATATATTTAATATGTTTAGTCTGGCAGACGGAGCAATGTCAGTCAATGGACTTCTTGAAATTATTAATGGTAGCTTAGAAATTTTATACGTATATATAAGTATATTCGTGTAGTGTTTTCTTAGAATTTTGCTCTGAGTGCTATTACTGTTCTCAAGTTGTATAATAATCTGTACTTCGCTTGATTTATTTTGGCGCCAAGTCACTCCATACATTGTACTTGACATGACAAGTGTACTTTCGTTTTTATTTTTGCAAGAAGCCAGTGCGTGTTTTATTATTTTGAAGTTAGTGTTTGGCGTTAACGCTCACGGAAAAGTATTTTGTCTAAGGCCACTGGTATGTAGATATTTGGCGTTTAGTATGGTCCGTCTTCCACTTAGGGACCCGGCTCTAGGTTTAAGTAGTGATATTTTTTTAACCGGAATAAAAAAATCAAACATTATCAAAAGTACCATTCGTAAAATGTTATCGAAATGGTTTGACACTGGAATGTACAAGAATTTTCTTAGAGAACGTTGGTTGTGTTTTTAGCTCCGTGGGTATGTCTATGGTAGTGCGTGATGTGGATTCTGTCGGTCACGTTATTTTCCAGCATGTTTCTCATAGTTCACCGCGGTGTATAATTTCACACCATCGGTGATCTATGTAATAATATCGCTCGTGTTTCTATGGCAAAATTTACATAAAAACATGTCACTTGGCGCCAGGGGGATGCGTCACGCGAGATTATCTGGACCACCCCAGCTAGAGTTGCAGCTGGTTTTATTTGTTATTGTTACTATGTCAGGGTCCCTACGGAGTAGGCAGAGGCAGAGGCCATATATCTAGCTCCTTAGAGATGTGAAGGGCTTTTTTACCCATACATAACCCTAATATGTGATTGATTCTAAGTTAGGATTTCTAGAAGTGGCTCGGAGTCTGGATATGTGCCCGGTGCATGACAATAAACTAGTATAGTGGTATAGTTAATAATAGCCTAACGCACCGGTCAGAGGAAGTGGATGCCTTCAAGAACTAGCTTTGAATGAGTCATTTCTTTCTACATGTGCTCATAGAGGTCTATTAAGGTTTTGACTGTGAGAGTAACAATATATGCGTCTTGAATATATACTGGTATTTCCTAGGAAAGGACCTAAAGTAAGTTTTAGGATTACGCAAGGTCTTAAAATAATGTTAATGATATCAACCATGAATGGTCTTTTAAACTAGTTACTTCAGTGCCATAAACTATATCACTTTTGTTTGTGTAATATCAAAATAAATATTGTTACGTGTAACAAAAAATTGTATTCTGTCCGGAACGCAACGTGTTCCATTTAACTATAATAAGGTTAAAGCTCGAGCACACAACAAATTGTTTCGCAGTCACAAATCAAATTTCGATTCGTTGTATGCACACGCGGTTCGGACGTCGCACGGAAATTGTATTGAATATCAATTTTCGGTTAAAAAGCGTCTGCTATAATCGAACTCGGTTACAAATATGGCAAAACGCTACAAGTTCCAGTTGCGACGGCTTCAAAATGTTTAATTGATGCAGCGGATCCTTGATTGTGTGACTACGAACTTATTTTACGGTTTGTATTTGAAAATTGCTTTCCATATAAGATAAACGTGATCGAAATATTATGTTTAAGACAATACGACTATTTATGTATCCTAGTGAGAAACATAATGTGTGTATGACACAACATGGATCCAATGGCTAGTCCAACATCAATATATACATAACAATAAAGATCATTCACACCTTAAAGAGCAGCGGGCCCAAGGCACCACCCTGACGCACTCCTCTCGCCGACTGTCTCCGCTCGTTTTCCACATGACTTCCTGACGAATTAATCGCGCCAACGATTCGGTCGTTGCGTGACCGATCTATCGGGTTACATTGGTAATACGAGATGGCCGAGGCATATTTACACGAACATGAAGGGTGAACAGTGCGTAAGGAGTGGAACAGAGAGAAGCGTTCGACAGCGTGTCTAACGTTTAAAACTTTACAAAAAAGCAACATCTTACATGTAAATGTCGTGGTTACCTATTAATACAATGTAGTCGTTCTTTACGATACTGAATTGAATACGATTTATATTAAAATATAAATGGGATTATCAACGTTAACAATGTATAGGAGGAGAAATATTTCCTTCCGTATTTGTGACAATTAAAAATACATACATGTATATATATTGAAATAGAAAACATTGTAAATTTAATTAATAGTTATATTTAACTTCAGACATTATTGAGTTTTGGTAAATAATTTCATACAGTTTATATGTATGTATGTAACATCACGCCTGTAATCCCTGAAGGCGGTTTATATGTTGTAAAAAATTTACTTCACATTCTCAAGAGAACGAAGAGTAATCTCTGTGGCACTCTTTCAGTTCATTTCTCAATGAATTCTTTAGGTGCTCTGAATTAATGGTTCTTACTTCACCGTCTTGAACAAGCGCTTGTTGATAGATTTTGAGTTTGCGTATCTCTCGTTCAAAAGCAGTGGTTTCTTATGACTTTTTGATGTTATATTTATATCGACATTACGGTAGAAGAAGTATACAAACGGTTGAAATACACTCCAATACCAACACAAATTTGTTGTTTACGTAAAAGCGTATCGCGGAACGATTAACCGGGAGCGCTTTGGCATCCATTTGGGAAATTTTTCATTGAAATAGGTACATGTTGGCCTCGTGTATTATTGTTCTACTGTACACAAGTGAACGAAGTAATTATTTTATATATACATATATAAAAAAGAATATTTGGAAGAATAATTATTTATTGATATAATGATTAAGATGTGGTACAAAGAGTGTTAATGTGAACAGTCAATAATCATAATTAATACATTGGGGCGTGAACGTAACCAATGAAACGTGGGAGTGTATAATACGTTTCTGCCTACCTCTTCGGGGATTACATGGGCGAGATATTACGTAATTGCAGGAATATAGATTAAGTGGGAATTTTCTAATTTAGATTTTCTAGAAGTGTGCTCGGAGTCTGGATAAGTGCCCGGTATATGGCAATAGGCTCACCACCTATTCCATCGTGGGACTTAAAAGT
>DWDW01001575.1:0-11389 GCA_018245635.1 Mimoniades versicolor eupheme | reverse complement strand
ACTCCGAACCACTACTAGAAAATCTAAATTAGAAAATGTTGTAGTGTTCGACCCGGGAATCGAACCCGGGACCTCCCTATCGGCAGTCGCATTTGCAACAAACACGACCAACGAGGCAGTCAATTGTATCGAATATCTTTACAATAAAAAAATAATGAGTTTAGTCCAGTGAAAGTTATCCCAAATATTCCAACCACGCCGGTAACACGATGAGGTTGAATGAAAAAAAAATCTTCCAACGCATATTAAAATGTAGGGAGTAATGTATCGTAATAATAAAAAGGGCCATTAACCCTGACACTGATGTGTGCTCGAGTGTAATTTAGCTTGATTCGATAATCGCCGGCCGGCTTCATACGGACACCGACAGATTCATATCACAGTCGTAAATGAAACGAAAACAGAAACGCTGCGGCGCCGGCGGTGCGTATACGTATCGTTGATTTCGGTCGCGGACGCGAAATGGCAACAAAAGGAGTGTATAGTCTGGTTTGTCTCACTATTATTATTGTTATATTTATTGATTTATTTATTCTTGATTGTAAAAGTATTACAAAGGGCGGGCTTACTGCCAATTGGGATTTTCTACCAGTCAACTTCATATAATGAAAAGAAAATTATCACCAAGCGTCAAATATTATTACTCTTATAGTTACGCTAAATATATTCATTCTTTATTCTACATTAAGTATTATAGGTACATTCAACATAATACATTTTAAGTCGCCTCGGATGCGAGATATGTCAGATGGTCAACAATTTATTTTGCAACAGGATTCCTGTGCTCTACAGACTGTCGGTGGAGTTACGTCCATTTATTTTGTCGTATCCAACTTGCCTTTTCGTAGTCATTAATTTTCGCAATGTACTGTTGAACTTTAATTCAATAGGTGTAAGACGATATTTTTCTTGGTGGAACGCGAATGCAACAATGTGAGGGGTTTCAGTCGACTGAGCTCTGTAACGAGGAGTGACGGCTCTAGGACGCCGCCCGATGCCGCAGGTGCGCTAACACATGATCGCGGGGAACGTGTGGCTCAGGTACATCGCGTGTTGTTAGAATATAAATATGTATGATACATGAACATGTTATGTGTGATATTATTATTATATCATCACGCCATATCCCGTACAGGGTAGGCAAACACCGACAACTAAACACATATGTGATATACATACTCGTATGTACATATATCTATGATATACCATGCAAATTACCTATATATTTGCTATTTTTTATGATACAGTTTTCATAAATGTAAATATATTGTATAAGATTTTTCTTTCCGATGTGTGATCTATTTCATGTAATAGCTAAGCATTCTTTTTCATATTTTTCATATTCGAGGCTATCCACCGACCGCTACCTCCGCTAATCCACACTCCCAAACACACGAGGAAATCAAATTTGTCCTCTCTGAATTTTATATAAATTTAAATTCACATTCATATCGCAATATAACGCCCACAAACGTTGCTTATGAATTTTATTATGGTTGGCGTAATTTCGTATTTTATTACAAATGAAGTCTTAAGACCCTTGCATATGAAGCTATAATATAATATGTATTAACATGCTGTGCTACAATTTATATCACAGCAAGCTACTACAAGCGGTGGCTATGCTACGAGTATAATCCGTGTATGCTCTGCACAGCTCTATTTCTCGCCATACCAATATATGTCATACTATATTTGTATACATATTTTGACAGCGCAATAAAGAGATATACACGTATTTTACGTTACGTGTACACTCTACTATTATTATAGAATTTATAGGGTAATATTTCACCATATATATACCGTGTTATAATATGCATATTATAGCTTCGCCTGTGAAGACCTTTATTACCCGCGGCAAAAAGGGGAAGTTGCGCAAGCGGACCACGTATTGTTGGACGAAGAAAGCGGTCAGATGTCAAGACGATAATTGTTTGTCCAGGAAATTAAAGGCATTACGCAACTAGGGCAATCCTTTGTTCCGAGTTAGGAACGAGTCTTAAATGGTAATGAATCTACGTGGACGGGATGTATGCAATATCTAAATTAATACTGCAATTTAATTGTTTTGAATTGCTACTTACACTATTTGCAATATGAAATTTTTGGACATCACCTATTTAATTTTTGGACATCACCTATTTAATTCGGTTAGTGACATTTTACAAGCTTTTTATAATATGTATTATAAAAACAGCTTTAAATTCTGTCGATTTTTTTGATGGTGTGCATGGAAATAAGTAATAGATTAAGAACATTAAACGGTGACACGTGGGAGTGTTCTGCATACCTCTGCCTACCTCTTCGAGGATTACAGCCGTGAAGTTACGTTATTAAGAATACTGTATATATTGGGATATTCTGACAATAGCTTGCTGACGTTGAACATAGAGATAACTTCATTGGATTAAATATTTAAAATGAACGTCTAATATCATACAGCATTAACGCTATTAAATATCGTGGTAAATCTTAAACACTTGCACAGCTATTGTGCCAAGTGTTATTACGCTGGCAGTTCAACGCAATATTTCAAAATGGCATATGGTGTTAGTAGACACTGATAGTGTTTTAATCGCGGAAGTTGCTCTCACTATTGCACCGTGAAGGCGGAGTTATAACATTCAACACAGGAAACCTACTAGCTAGACACGTTTGCAAACATTCATGAAGTATTGCGTCCGGAGCGCGGGCTAGTTTTTGGCATCAGATAAAAAAAATAACAATTTTATTACGTCAATGTTACATAATACATCCATTAGGTCTAATTGCAAAATGTGTCATAAATATAACTAAAATGTTCAACGAAATTAAAACTATTATGTTACAATATTAACAAATATGTATTTGAATTTGCATTTCATCCGTTTACACCACATCCGATGTGAAATCAGTTTGAAGCAAGATTTTGTAATAAGCAAAAGATCTCACGAACCAGTTATAAAGGTTAGTACATACACAATTCTGGCTCTTGGCCATTTCAATAATGTTGGCGGCCAAAGTAATTATTAAAATGGGTGGGTGTGTGTGTGTGTGTGTGTGTGTGTGTGTGTGTGTGTGTGTGCGTGTGCGTGTGCGCGTGCGCGTGCGCGTGCGCGTGTGCGTGTGCGTGTGCGTGTGCGTGTGCGTGTGCGTGTGCGCGTGTGTGTGTGTGTGTGTGTGTGTGTGTGTGTGTGTGTGTGTGTGTGTGTGTGTGTGTGTGGGCCTATGATAGTCAGATCCTTATCGCACGTGTGCCTGGGCCTAAGCTCAATCAAACAAAACGACATGAAAAAACTGTCAGAGCGATATAATATGATTTCAGATTTATATATGATTTCAGATTAAATACGATTTTGACCAAAAGTATCACAGTTATTAGCCTAAGAAAAGACTCGAGTAAAAGCAATATCTCTTGAAAATAAATAATATTGAATATCGCGGTGTTGTTGTTTTTATATATTTTTTTTTCAATTTATTTTGATGACAATGTAGAATAAATGTTGATATTCATTACAAGACTCACTTATCTTGACAAAATAGGTCAGACACTGGCTGATGGGAGAGTCGGAAAAGAGGAGGCATGTATGAAGAGAATGACGAATGCAGAAGCACGACAGGTCTGTATCTGTACGGATGGAACTTTGGCAATCGGTGCTTTCTGCTTGCCCCTTAAGCGATTTTGTATGGTGATTTAATAATAGTATATAACGGAGTGTTTGTTTAGTCGTAGCTCATGTCTGTGAGGCGTCTGCGACGCGTGAGTCACGTGCGTGGGCGACAAGTTGTTCAGCCGCGCGCCACGCTTGCACATTGCCCGTTCTACGACTATTATGCATGTTATAATATTTCATGGTCCAATTAAAAGCCGTCGTCTGTCTATACTATGCTCTACTGCTGTCTCTGTTAATACATTATAATAGTAATCGGTCGGTACATTACCGACGAAAGTATCGAAATGAAATCGTAACACCATCATCACGCCTGTAATCCTCGAAGATGTAAACAGAAGAGAGTAGTAAATTCACATGTTTCCCCTGCTATGGTTCAATGGGTCAGTGATATAAATTTTGCCCAGCTGAAATACCTTATGTCATAAGGCTTATGATTCCACAATAGATACCTTAGTAAGATATTGAGACTAATATCATTAACATTTAGTCCACTTATCCACCGGAGGTGAGCTTTACGAGACTAATTCAGTAACCGTTAAATCATAAGATATAACAATAGACAATTGGCACTAACCTACTAAGTTTTAATCTGGCATCGATCTGTAAACAATCGATTTCTTCCATTTTTAATTGGATTCACAGTTTAAATTTAGAACAGCGGCAACTACAATAGGCCATATCGAGTGTAGTCAACGGGTATGTCTTTCGTCGGTACATGTCTATGTGTATGTTTCTGTTGTGGTCGTCATCAATAATAGCGGAACTCTATGTAGGTATATCACAGAGAGGTTCATTACTTCGAGTCTCCTTATTACCGTGATACTCTGAGAAACATGTACCTGCTGATCAAGCCAGATAATCGTTTGTGTACACTTAAACAACCACATAAAATTATTATTATATTATCATGCCAGGTCCATTACAGGGTAGGCAGAGAGCATCAAATGCCATATTTATAGACCTGATGTTTTTCCTTCACGTTCACCACTCTCTTCATACATAAAAAAACAACACATAAAACTTTTCTTATAAACAGACATAATGTGTAAGTCTTCTACTCGACTCCTTGTGAGCTAGTCCCAGTGCTTGTGTAGAATAATTTATTTTTATGAGCTGTGAGAAGATTACGCTCTCGGAGATTGGACGAGCTTGAAGTTACTCAGAAAGTAATGAAAAAATAAATGTTTATACGCAACTGTAGGCTTTTTATTACACTTTCGTCATTAAAGTTATCAAAATTACGAGTTTTATTAGTAAAGTTAATACTGGGTGTGCTAGATATACAAAATCAGAAAACAACTTGTTATGTGTAAAAGAAAGTAAAAAAAATATAACATACACAAAAAAAAAATTTAGTTGAAAAAGTGGAAATTTTAAGAATCTCTGTTTTTATATTATAATAAGTAACATTCGTGCAAGTCACTGGTACAAAACCAATAAATCAAACGTGTTAATCTTCTAAGATACAATATACACGTGCAAAAAATTGACAGAACTATGTATATTATAGTGCCGACCACGCTAGTGCAACACTCCGATGGCGCGAGAGTCGCTCAGGGGGGCAATTTCCTCTTCAAGAAGCTAAAAGATATTAACCGAAGTGCAATAATGATTATAACAGTAATGACATGTTCGTAATGAAGCGTACACGGTGATGCAGGCGATGTATGAATTAATAAGACCACCCGCAATATTGTAGGTACATCTTTTGGTCTCATTATTGCCCAACGTGTATGCCCATCGTGGGGATTATGGGCGAAACCCTCTTTGGGAACGGTCCAGAAGTGGTCTATGACAGGTTTACATTATTATCGTAAGCTTCATTATTCCGTGTTCATCTTTAAACATATTGGAGTGAACTAAATTTTATGTAGTAATCAACGATATGCAAATACAGCTGTGAGGCTTAAAACCATTCTAGTGTAAACGAATATATTTTATTTGCACAGAATGTGTATCTACATTACAGATGTGGTAAATTTGAATTGTTCGCTTATCTTGCTAATGATTTATTTTAATATTGTGTAACAATATTAGCCTATATAAAAAGATGTTTTGTTAATAAAAAATTTTTTATAATATTGTCTAACAATAATTTACATACTCATTTACTTACCTATATAAAAAAAGTATATATTAAAAAAAATGTCTATATGTTCGAATAAACTAAAGAGTAACTATTAAAATTAACACAATCCATAGAGATTTGGGTCGAGAAAAGAAATACGCGGTGAGCGGTCAAGTACTAGTCGGTGGTTGTGCTTAACGTTTCAATGACAACTATATGTATGTATGTAATTGTCCAGTTATAATGGAAGCACTCGGTTATTGACTTATAAATAACATTTATTAATAATATTCCAAACGGTTTAGTATTAATATATATATATTATATATATATATGTAGTTTATCAGCCGTCTGGGTACCATACCACAAGCTCTGTTGATGCTTACTTTGGGATCAGATGGCCGTGTGTGATGTTCCAAGATATTATTATTATTATTCAGATTATAATAAATAAATGTTACTTTTGCGAAATAAAATACAGTGAAAAAGCTAGGAACTAATGTCTCTAACTTCTCGGTATTTGTTTTTTTGAAAATTGCAGTAGAAATAAAATTTAGAATATTTGTGACTAGTAATTTTGCCGGCTTTTTACGATTCCGCGATTAGAATTTGTTATCAATAAAATCTTTATTATTCCTACAAACTACAAGGCAGTCGCCTGGCTTTGAGCAAGTACTTTATTTTTTGTATTATGTAATACATATATTTCCAGTAGATTGGTATTTATATAAGCTTTAAAGTGGTAAATGTTTCCCTGTAAGTTTCCATATAGTTGCAATACTGGAAACAAACTGGGTATGACAATTTCGAAATACAAGTTTTTGGAATTCGGCTACATTTTTTCCATGTATATTTTCACTTTTCTTTATTTGTATAATTACGTGCTTAATTTAACGATATTTGGGAAGACAACTTTCCTTTACCGACAACTGAGTTTCAAGTTTCTTTCTTAGGAAGCTACTTGTTTCGCTGAATATTCGTTTTATTTCATGATCAACTGAAAAGGTTGATCGTTTCGAAAATATTCTTTTATTTTCTTTCGAAGACAAACGTTTTAAGACTGGCCCCACACAATTTTTTCTCGTATTGAAACATACATAGCACTATCATAATTCATCGCCTATCTATTCTGGCTATTATTACAAGGGATTAAGAAACAAGATGGCATCACCAACTGATATAGAACTAATAAGCCGAGCTATCAGCGCTGAATCTTTGCAATAAAAAAGTGAATACACGAATCAAGTTTAGACAATATTTTAGTCATTCAATTCGCCCCACAACTGGTTCTCAGCGTATGTCGGATTTGTATAGGTGGATGTGTAATTTATTCCTCTGTGGATACTAGTTCGCTTCGCTACGTGCTGCCGTGACTAAAACCATCGCCACACAAGGTCACGTGGCGGTATTTGGTGGCAGACAAGGCCGCCTCACAGGTTCGCCGCGAATAATCCGAACATAAACTGGATCTTAAGCGCTTGTTTGACTTTATTAAAATACATTGTTTATCCTAGCATTGAAATTAGTTACAACATATCAAATAACAGTCTAAACATTTTGATGTATTCAATTAAAATCTGTCGTAGGAAATATTTAGCGAATTATCTGAGGTAGAACATATAGGACGAATGAAATTTTGATCGCCATTAAACCAACGTCTCCGAAACACGGGTGTGTGTGAAGAGGATGAAGAATGTAGAAGTACTTCAGGTCTGTAAGGACAGAGATGTCTAGAACTAGATTCTCTCTGCATACTACGCAAGAGTCGTGACGTGACGATATGATCATAAGCACCAGAGTCTTGAGATATTATTATTTATAATAAAAGCAAGAAATGGAGATAATCAGACCCACATATCTAATGAAAAGCATTCACTCAGATTCAAACTTAAAATACAAGCGTGGGAAAAATATTGTATGACATCACAGCATGTAGACGTGTAATTATACATGCTTTCCTTGCAATAATAGCGCAATAAATATTTAATTGCGTCATAAATTTGATACAGAAATAGGAGCAGCGGAGATATTCCGAGTATTAATTAAAGGTTGCTAAGGAAGACTGTCCGGGGTGCGAGGGTCCGCGACGGGCACGATGTAAATAATAGATGATCCGATATGAACTAACGGTCCTTTGACTTCATGCTAATTATAGAAAGTTTAATTTCCTCTTGTCATCTCTGTTACTAATTGAGACGCATCCAAGCTTCAGATGTAGAAAGGAAATTATGTTGTATGATAGAGCGGACAAATGATAGAATTTAATGATTGGTCGAAGTCAGTAGTAGGTGTAATGGGATTTTTACGGGAGACCTAGACTAGTTTCGAATTCATCCCTCTTCATGAATTATCGTCGGTAGCAGCGAAGCGGAAAGTAAATTGAGCCAGTGCATAATTTGATCTTAAAGAACACGTAACATCACGCTCGTAATCACCGAAGAGGGAGACAAAGGAGTGTAATATACTAGCGAGTTTCACCAGTTACGTTTCCGTTATGGAATAGATGGTGAGCCTATTGCCATACACCGGGCATATATCCAGGCTCCGAGATACTTCTAGAAAATCTAACCTCTCAATCAGCAGTCGCGAGTGCAACCACCCCATGAACAAAGCAGCCAATTTGATCTTGTATTCATAATTATGTTACGGGTGAAAAGCAACGAAAATTTTACGAGTAACCTAGTATTAACATGATTTAAATATATGTATCTATCTCAAAATACAATTTTACTACCATCGAGCATCTAAAAGATATCATGACCAGTGTGTATAGAAATAGACGGGAAATTAACCGCAAGAAATTAAATGTGACAGATACGGTTATTAGGTCCAACTGGTTGAATCGATTTAAGGTATTTATACAATACCCATCTATGTGTAATCAGGAATAGTCTAATTTCATCGTACCTTATACGGAAGCCGTACTTTTATTATTGAAGTGATACTTCATAGTAAAAACACGCATTAATAGCAAACAAGACTATTGCCTTCAGCTTAGAATATAGTTGTTTATACAGGTAAGATAGCCTCGATTATTATATATACATATATCAATTTAATATCACGCCTGTGAGCCTCGAAAAGGTATGCAGATAAACGATTATACATAATAATACATTTTAATTATATTTGTAAAACCAGCTTTATATTTCGTGACGTAATCAATGTAACTAGTTTTAAAATATGTACATATATATTTTTTTAATTAATACTAAATATTTGTAAATAACAGTCATACAGCAGGTGCATCTTCACCCTTATACTGACAGAACGGCAGGAGTAGTTTTAACAATGGCAGGATATGTCAGAATTTAAATAAAAATCTCAAGTACCTATCTTGCAAACTTAGCAACCTTTACGGTTGCTTGAGCAATGTTATATTTTAGTACCATTTAAGCATTTGGTAAGTCATTTAATATGGGAATATCATATTAAAAATTGTTTTACAATCAACTGTATTGAAATATATACATTGTTAGATATTTTCGCACGATCGAAAACATTGAATTGTTCCTTATTATAATTTTATTATCACGCCAGGGCCTTTACGCCCATGAGTTTTATTATATGTATAATGAAATAACGCAGCAAAATGTATGCGAATAAAGTCCATCAAAATTCGATTGAAGCGTTGTTTTGGTCTACAACAAGAACAAAGGAAAAGAGAAAGTGGGGAAAAAGTTTTAATATACAAAGTTAGACTGATTTCTTATTGAATTACTCAAGGTGGCCCCGAAACGTGTTTAGAAAGTCCACCTGCTGAAATTACAATACAAACAACATTTACCGTAAGCAGGAGTCACGTTCCCCACGACTGTGCATGTAAACACTGACGAATGTTTATTCTGTAAGCATAAATAACTTGATGTTTAATTTCATATCCCCTTGCAGGATTCTCTGTAACGATTTGTCAACGATTCGTGCAGGTAATTTTCTATTTATCATTATCATCGTTGCTATATTAAATATTGGCAAATTAATATACAATCTCTTTTCGTATAGTATTGTGATAATAATCACAGGCATATTAATGCACATTTGCTATGTTTTTGGTAACGCAAACAAGGCACCCATGGTGATGTTATTGGCGGTCTATCTGTGAGTAACATATAGGTATTTAAACATAATAATTAACCTACTGCTACTAATTAAACTACTATCTTTATCTCCTTATCCCTCATTTTTTTTGTCTACATAGTCGAAACTATTGGAGAACGTCAGTATGACCGCAATGAATAATAATATTACGATATTTTCGTATTACAAAAATTGTAACGCGTTCTAAGAACCCAAGTACAATGACATTAAGAGCACTCCTAAATACTATTATTAAATATGTAAAGACATCTTTTAATATTTTTTAATTACAGTAAATATAATAAGTTTGTCAGCTACCTATTGATTTCGTCTTCCTTGCATTTTCATGTACATTACAGTATATATAAGAGTTCGCGCAATATACATACATATGTATGTACATATGTATATGGTTACTTGTAGATTTATTTTTTTCTTTCGAAATGGTTTTAATATACATACTCTCAAAGGAGTCATAACAAAAAAATTTAGTTAAAAATATATTAAAAATATATATTTGAACGATAGCGATACGGCAATAAAGGGCGAATTGTTCGGTCCTTAAAATGAGATAGCGGAAGAGACGAGTTTTATAATATAATCGTTGAGGACCTCTCGTTTATTCGACGGAGAATCCTAATTGCGAAATCCTTTTCAATTAATGCCTATGGACGACTTTGTGCCTCTCCTCTCCACTGGACAATCGTTAAATGAGGTCATTGGAAACTTTATGGACCGATTGCTATGAGCAAGTTAGCGTATTAAATATGTTTTGGAGATAATATTTAAAGAACATATCACTTGTACTCCTTGAATGAATATTTTGCTAAGTTTAAACGTTCGATGGCATTTATTTACTACCGTTGTATCATTACTTAGTATCTTTTGTGCAAAGCTTTGTGCTTATAAAAGCTGCACTCTTTATATCAGCGTTTGAATTTTTGTTTTACGGCAGTCTACGAGTACCTCTATATTATTATATTTCTAGTATTACTATGCTACTTTTAAAAAGATATAGTTTTCTAAAATTGTACAGATGAGACAGTACATGAGATAAAGCATAAAAACTAATTTATTTTTTCATTTAGTAAGTTTATCATTTAACCGGCACGTTTTACATAGACAGTAATTAGTCAGGACTTGTACTAGTACTTGTCAATTGATTTCAAACGATTCTTTAGTTTAAAGCGTGGAATGGACCTGTTGTCACTTATTAAGGATGAACGCTTTTAGCTTTAATAGCGAATTTATTAAATGCTTTTTCCGTTCATCGCAAATGCTAAAGTCGTGTAACATTTAATCGCAAGTTTAATGACGGAGTAGCGTGAGATTGAGATATAAGCCAGAAGTCAAAGGTCAACGGTCTAAATATATGGTCATTACACTAATAGATTTTATTAGCTTGAGTATAGGAGAAGTTAAAAATGTTACATTATAAAATTATATACAACTAGCGGTCGCCCGCGGCTCCGCCTGCGTGGATCATTCAAAAACCAAATATTATCTACATAAACTGTACTTAGTGATGAAATAATTTATTTTGATAAGGATTAATAGCGTGAGTAAAATAAACGCGTTTAAATGTAGT
>DWDW01001574.1:0-11390 GCA_018245635.1 Mimoniades versicolor eupheme | reverse complement strand
TACAGTATCAGTACAAAAAAAATACAGACATTTAAGTACAGTATCAGTACAAAAAAAATACAGACGAATTGAGTTCGTCCTCCTGTTTGGCAGTCGGTTATAAATAATAACAAATACATATCATCCGTTAAAGCAACACAGAGCACTGCTTATTTATAAAAAAACATAGAATACCGATTAAGTTTACTTGTAGAAGTGCTTGTATGTGGAAAATTGAATAGATCTTATTGGTTAGATTTCTCGCCAGATTGTGCGCTACAAACAAAAAATCACACCCTCGCCGCTCTATGTACATGAGTCATATGATGTGATACTGAGTTGTAGATTGACTCTCGCGGGCAAATCCTAAATACATAGAAAAATTGAGTTATATTGAAAAAAAAGTTACGTAACGTCAGAGTTACATAAAAGCTTAAACTCATAAATTGAATAGGGCCCCGTTTAAATAAAAAAGCAATCGCAATATATTCAACGGACGGTACGTTACAAATTTAGGACGGACGGGAGCGCTAGAAAATTTTTAACTTTTAAAATGGGCGGAAGATGAAAAAAGTTTGGGTACATGTATTTTCCGTAAATGTTTTTTAAAATAACTGCCAGTTTATCATAATTTTGAAATGTTTTACTCAACCGGAGGCCTCAATTACCGAGAATCCGAAGCGTACACGATAAATTGATAAGAGCGGCTGTAACAACGTCACGATGACGAAGATAAAAATATTTCAATAGATTATAAACACTGGCAACTGATAAATATTTAATGCTGTCTATATAAATGAGTACCCGCATGTTTACTATGTACATAATTATGTATCCTGTTTGTATGTGAGCTATATAATTATATAGGTATACAATGAGTGGTTTCAAAATTTTGATTAGCCTGTTACTCATAGAGATATATATATATATATATCAGAGGTGCGAAAGAGTGCCCCATCGCGGCCAATGAACACCTAGCTTGTCATGTACTTCCAGCTTCAATAACAAACAATAATGTTTGTGTTACGTTGGTAGTATTAAATTTGATAAGTCACAGTGTTTAGAATAAAATTAAGTAGAATAATATTATGTACATAGGTATGTAGATGTTGAGTAAATGTTTGTAAAATGGTAAAAATAAATTGTAAAAATGTTTTAACAATTTACATGAATATGGTTACTCTGTCGGATTGGGTGAAAGCCTGTAAAGATATATGTAATGTAGATATAAGGCGCGGCCACAAGCCCTGGTCGCCGACGGGCAACAACGCGATCGGTGGCAGAAGTCGTGCTATGCGATCCCCAACCCATAACATGAGCCCGGATATAATGGGCAGAAACACCTCAGTAGAGACCCATATATGTATGGCGGTGCACGAAAATACGAGTAAACAGAGTATTAGGATGTTAACTTGGACAATGAAAGAGACGCGTAACTAGTTTCCATTCGAACGTCATCGGGATCTACGATATTGCGTCGTTGACGTACACGAGACAGATTGAAAGAAAGAACGAAAAAAACGTGACTCAAACAAAGGTGTGCATACAGTACACATCAGAGCAGAAGTGGGAGATATCGATTCATTGTACAGGCACGACGAGAGAAATAGTTTTAATACATACGTTATGTATGTATTAAACATGTATGTATGATACATACATACATAGCAACAAACGTAACAGCTACGAAACAAACGAAACGACTGTGATTACGTAATTACGTACGTGGTTTGGGACTCGGCATAGCAGATCGTACCACAACCAGTGTTTGACTTATGCGACTAACACAGAAGTGTCTTGGAATATTTCCAAATTAACATTTATTTTATCACTGGTAAGTACTATTGAGTTTTCCTAACTTAAAATGCCTACTAGTGGCTCGGTATTACTTAATGTACAATTGTGTTCTCAAATGTCATATTCGCAAGAGGCCGTCATCTTGGCGAATAAAATAGTCCAAGAGCACGAAAGACAAAGCATTGAGTATATCCGTTCATGCGAGTCGTTCATACGATGATAGTATAATATAGGGCGTTATGGCGTTACGGTTGATGCATTAGACGCTCCATGAATATCTAAATGTGGTCCAGTACATTATATCGATACGAAATATATCGAAACTCGTACATACTGAAATGCCTTGATTCCAAGAAATTTATTCATATGGAATCTATGGCTCCACATGGCAACCGGCTGATAAAAGCATTTATGATAATGATGATAACGATGAATTCTAATGAGTCTATCAGTTTCGCGGCTTCACGACCACGATGGTCTAGACTTTAGACCTTAAAAACCTCATCGTTAGTACAAGTATAGCTGCACACACTTAAAATATGACATAAAAGGTTCCATTCCAAAGTTTTGTTTAAGCAAATACTGTTTTTTACTGTCTGTTACTTTTCTAAATACATACATATATGGTATAACAGAAGGTCCATCCCTACCTGCACTAATATTAAACATAGCGCATCCATAAAAATTTAACTACACTACGGTTATTACATGAAAAATTATACAACAGCGTCTAATGGAACGTCCTCAACGGACGATCCAATGCCAACGGAAACTGTCAACCATTGCACGCTCCAGTTAAGATATCTGTGTTTAATGATGGACGCTACGATAATTTGTTCTGTTGCAGCTTAATAATTCATTACAATCAGACGCCAGGGTTGCGACTGCGGGTAAACTTTTAATTATTTACTCAGACATTTCAACGAGGTATTGGAGATGAAAAAGAGCGATGCTAGGGATTTTGTTTCTGATGTGCAAATGCTGACTCTCAATCCTTTCCATACGTCGCTTATTGTGTCGATTGTATTTATTAGTTTCTTTGGACGATAAAGTTTACCATTATTATTACGCACCAATATTCCTATTATTTTTTACATGGATGACCTCTGAGCGGCACGCGGTCTTAGTCTCTGAAAAAGCTCATTACGGTTACTACTACAACTACAAAACTAGTATAAACTAAAACCATATCAAATTTCCCTTATATAGAATATTGTGATGTGTGTATACACTTTACGTACGGTTTAGTGTGATACGACCTTAATAATGTATTATTGCTGGATGTACAATATAAATATGTTAGCGACCAAGCTATCATTCAAGAAACTAGTCGTGTCGTTGCTCAAATCACTATAAATTACGTGTCACATATTTGGAAGCACTATCTACAACATATTCATCAACCCTAATCGTATTGGACAGTCTAGACTCCAAACGTCGCGACAGCCGGCGAAACCAGTGAAAATATATGCTGTTCAAAACTTTCGTAATATAAATTGACCTAATTCCTAAATTTATAATTCAAAAAAACGTTTCAAAATGATAAATTAGAACAAAAAGCTTCCGCCGTCATCAATATTTTAATCCGTAATTGGTTTTAGATGTAGTCCGTATATATTCAATTTCTAGTTAAGCGTCGAACACTCGGAGCCAAGTTCCAACCCTGACCCCGACCGAGTAGTTCAGTCGAAACGAACGGTCTGTTGGTTTTAATTAAACCTTTCATAAGATACTCGCAGGGAAGAGAGCACGGAACTGCTACAGTAAATATTTTGATACCCTAACTGGGCTGATTCAGAAATAAATTATATTGTTCATGTGTACCGGAGAGGAAATTCATGCTGTTAAAAAATAACCAACTGACCTGATGAGTACTTCCATGTAAGAGTAATAGGAGTGTTCTTCCTCTAGCCTAGGTTTGTTTCTTCCGGGTAACCATATACGAGTCGTTAGAATGTACAAGCAATGGAGGTTCATTTAAATTCACATGTTATCAATTAAGTTCATTATACCTAATAAAGAGAGAAATAAAATTTTTCGATTTCTGACTCGTGGATTACGAAAAGTAAAGTGGATTGAAATATACACATTTATTAGAGAAAAATATACATATACCAGTGGATTAAAGACTATCCAAAAACAGGAATCATGACGCCTCTCAGTTGAAAAAGATGAATGGACTCAAGGAAATAAACCCATACTAGCAACCTTAAGAAAACAACATTAAATAAATAAATAAGATGTAATAATGATGTGATGAAGTGATGAAATAAATAAGTAAGGTTCCACTTTCAGAAAGGTCCCCATCTCAAGATAAAACTGCCATGCACATCTGAAGTGAATTACAGAATTGTTTTAAAGAGGCGCAATAAAACCGTCCCTCCAAAGTCCTAAAGCAAAGAAGACACAGAAGCGTTAGACGGAAATGTAGCAAAAAAAGAAAAAAAAAGTTGAGTAATAGAACGCCCTTATATTACGCACTTTTAAAACCCATTATGATAGATAGCGAGGAGAACAACTCTAAACCACAAGTCTGTGATAGACTTATTGTAATATCTATAGCAAACCATTCCCAAATATCTACGGTAAATCCACACTTCTAACTGTTGGAACAACGGTATACACAAATCGCAGTTGAC
Source organism: Mimoniades versicolor eupheme (assembly GCA_018245635.1). Lineage (NCBI taxonomy): Eukaryota > Metazoa > Arthropoda > Insecta > Lepidoptera > Hesperiidae > Mimoniades > Mimoniades versicolor. The sequence continues at coordinate 6,975 of DWDW01001574.1, read as the reverse complement.
ATAGTTTGAACCCCACCTAAACAAAGGGTTTATCAGTTGTATATAAATTAAGCTATCTAAAAAACGGCTTTTTAAATAGTTACAAGGATTCTTCTAGCCGATTCTTCAATGGACGGTCACGGACAATTAACCGGCTGCGCCATTATTAGGTTCGCGCTCCAACGCATCGCTCCAACGCTGAATGAACGATCATATCTCCTTTAAATACTCTATTGTTACCATTGTAACTGCAGTGTGTATACACCATTTGTCTTCTTTAAATCTAGACATTGTTTGATTTCATTCATTATTTATACATCTTTTTCATTATGATTGGGCTTCTGGTCGAAATTTTAATAACCTTGATTACTGAATCGGCAGTTGCCTACAGGTTCGTTTTCTCAACCATGAATTTTTTTTGTAGGATGAGCACAAAAATTTGTTCTTTATGTGAATGAAAAATCATCCATTCCCCCAAGCACACTCGCTGCTTAGATTAGCATCAGATTTCAGAGTATCTTAAAGTATGATTATCATTTATAATACACATTAAAATAATTATTCTATTGGATTATGAGAGGTGACCTGAATCTAACAATGTCACAGTAAAAAGTTTGATGGTTATTGTGATAGTATACTATGAGACGACAACCCTACTCCACGGTGAAAGTTTCGAATTCCAATAAAGCAAAATCGAAGCATCATCACCAGCCCAAGTTAGTTCACAAGTGGACATACTATAGGCCTTCCGAAACAAATGATAGGTAATTTGGTTTAATTTACACGACATCATACGAAAGGGGACAAATGCATTGCAAAACTTTGTTTATACCAAACACAATATCCTCCTCATACCAAATAGTCTGATTTTCCTTATCCATTGACCCCATAAACTACAATTAGTGTCCGTGAGTACCTCTGGGAGCATTTTATTATTCTCTGTTTCGTCATTGTAAGAATACACATTTGAAAATTTAAAACGTTTTCACTAAGTTTATTGTCTCCAAACGTTTTCACTAAGTTTTCACTAATATTTCCTGAGTGTGATACATTATTATATATGATATGAACCGGCTTGACTCGACGTTTAGTTTTTCGGGATTTCCCGAATAATTTTGGCCCTATACGAGGTCCTCCTTCATGAGCTCCCGCCGATTGCAGCGAAATCGCGGTGGAGACTGATCCCGGGTCATACATGTTATAATGTTCTCACTAAATTAAAGAAAAATCTACCATCGAACATTGTCTTCGAATATTAAAGACAAAATAATACATCAATACTAAAGACAACAAATGTCTTAGACCCTTTCACAGGATTTATCAAATATCAACAGTTAATGCTAGCTAGCCTCAGATAGTGACACATTTGTAAGTGCAAAACCTGCAATGTTGCAATATACATATAAAAACAGCAATATTTAAATTGTAGATTTTTTTACACATAACGATTTTGATATAAGACACGTACATATATATATATGGCAGACGGTGTGTTAGTAAAACTTCCTGATTATTATCTACACCGAAATTTCTAGATACAATACAATGGCTTTTCTATTAAAACACAGACAAATACAGATTTATTAATATACAAAGTACAATTACGAAACTTATTCATGCAAAGACTTCACTTAATATTCTGAAGCGAACAATGGACGCCCGACAACCAGTCGAGAGATTTGAACTTTTTTTAAATAAATCATTTAAATTTATTACTAACAGTGTATTCGTGGACCTTGACCTGGGCTCGAGTTGAGTTTAAGTCACTCACGCCAACTGCTGAAAACCTGGAACCCGCTCTACGATGCCGACTTTCATCCCTGTACCACGGGACCAACACTTGAGCTACGGCATCACATGGACCGCTTCAGAAAATGCAATAATCTAACGGACCCTTTCCAAATTTTAAATTTAGATGGATTGAGAATAATAGATACATACATACTTATAGACTTTTATTCTATACGTCAGGACCTACTCGGGGACCGCTTAGGGTCCGTGGACCCTACATTAAGGAACGTTGGTCTAACAGAAACCGGTTAGGTGTTTTAACCAGGAATGTTGCCGATAAACAAATCTTGTAGGAAGACGTGGGCAGGGACCGACTGTTGAATAACCAACCTGGATTTCGACGCATGGAGTCATTTTTGGAAATTTAACTTATCACACTTTTAAGTGTTGACCGCGCCCGTCGTTACTTAAGTTAATAAACAATTTGTGATAATTTTCTGTTTTTTTTATGCTATAATATTTTGCAGCAACAATTTAAGTGCTAGCACAAACTTGTACGAACTGTTGATATTTAAAAATAACATTTTTTTCTTCAAAAATCAATTTGTAAATTGTGATTAAAATAACTGGTTTATTACTTACCTACACTAAAATAGTATCTAAACATTTAAGTAATTTTTATTTAGACAAAGTGTCTAATAATCTTGAACATAATAATACTTTGTTGTCTACATACTGAGTGCTACTTCTACTACAAGCGTGGACATTTGCAACATAAGCATGCTGAAGTGGAATAAAAAAGTGAGTGAAATAAGAAATCGTCAATATTTAAACCCATCAACCATGTAATTTAAAAACACTGACGATGTAACAGCTCAATACTTCAGGTAAACAAACATGCGAGTATAAAAGAGCAAAACAACTTACTGCCAACGAAATGGAGACTGACGGAACGAATTTTTCGAAATTAAGGACTAAGTTTAAACCTGGATCCCTAAAAGCTTTTTAACACAACCTGCGATTAATATATTTAAAATCCAATCCTACTACTACGACATAAGACTTAAGTTTGCATACAGGCGTGCGCGCTCGAAAGACGAACTTTTCACGGTGATGATTTGAACTCCACCAGCTTCGTAATTGAATTCAGTGTCCATAACAAACATTAAATAATCTTTACTGTTAGCTAAATAAAACCTAGTGCATTAGTGTAGAGTCATAAAGACTATTTTCGTTCAAAGTATTCAATATAAACAAATTATGAATTGTGTACATGTTCAAGTTATGATGGCTCGATGGCGCGTTTCGTTTTCTATGACCCCTATTTTGAGGAAAGTACGATTGACTACTGTATAAATAATTACACATATGCTATATTATAGCCATGTACTTCTGCGCTGCGTTTAAAAGTCCACAATACAGTTTTCCGTTCACCTTGATCAAATTGGTTGCCGATAAGGGCGATTTTCGAATGAATATTTGTGCGTGGTCCATTTCGTGCGCTATAAGGACTTAATTTGAAGTCTGCTGGCGATACGCCAGAATCGCGTTAGTCATGGACGGGAATAAATATGTTGCTTACCGTGTTTGCCTTTTTTTTGTTGTTTTTTTAGTTATAGAGAAAAGCTGCAAAAAATCTCCTAACAGTAATAATATTTACCAAGGTAGTTGTTGGTCCAGTGGATAAAACGGTTGTAAGTTCGATTCCGGGTCGGACAAAGTAATATAGGGCTTACTAAATTGGAATTTCTAGTAGGCAGTCTCTCGTAATGAACACTTGTTTGATACATATACAAGAAAGGACTCCTCACGTATTTTATAGGACAAAAACATAACTTGTGAAATTGGGAATTCATCACTTCTCTAGCTACTTTAAATACCGGCATAATGACTCCTCCACTCTAGAGGAACAGGGATATACATTTTTTATGTTAGTATTGATATTATACAAGAGAAAGTACCTTTGTCTGTTATAATTCATTAGCACAGATTTTATTAAACATTTTTACTCATATAGCTTGAAATCTCGTAAACAGTTTAATTTTATTATTATCATAATATCATAACGCCAAGTGTTAGAAAGTTGTCTGGCAGAAAGTATCGAGTCGTAGTATAGTACTGCTTAAAATATTGTTATTTTATAAATGTTCAGTATCCATCAATTATATTCATATTTATATTCATATAAAATATTCAATATTTTATCAAGTGTTTAAATAACAGTAATGGCATATGGTGTTCTTTTTTCGAATTTTTTGGCTGTCCGGATAGACAAACCTATAAACAATAGCTAGTATAAAATAACCAGCTCGAAGTATGATTAGCGATGGCATGCTAATTAAATTTACCGGCCATTCGGCCATCTTGAAAACACTTTCTCTGTAAAAATTCATTTTCGCTTTCGGCCAATACACTGATGATTTATCGTGGCGACGAAAACTTGAAACAGGAACGATGAGTGACTGATTATTTATGAAATACGGATCGGAAATAGATCGGAATGGATTTATGTGGTGCGGACTTGGTAGAACCCTTTGAATTGTGTTAATGTCTTACAACACCTCTCACCGTATGATCAGTAAATCGACCCAGCGATTATTGATTTGTTACCGCGCTTATCAGTCTAAAAAAAAAAAATAAAAAAAAAAAAATAAAAAAAAAAAAATCAGTTATCAGCTTATCAGTCTACTACTGTTTTATAGCTCTTCGGGTCATTCTCGTATTGGTTGACCAAAAAAATTATAATACTTTTAGAGCGCATATTGTTTACTATATATAGGGTTTTTGACAAAAAGTGTAACCGTATTTTGTCGTACGGTGTGGATACAACCATTATATTTGCATATGCCACTGAAAACTGTTTTGGTGTAAATGCACCATGCAGTGCAAGCTACAATCTAAAAGAACTGTCACTGTTGGACCCGGATCTTATTGAACAATGAAGGGTTTAAGGCCACGTTCATAATTTTTACTATAAATTTTGATAGTTATCTGATAGGTATAAAAACCCAACAAAAACAAGCATGATCTACGCGTATTGGCGCGAATTCATCTGTCACTCAGCTGTCACTTTATAAATAACATAATGTATGTTCGGAAACCGAACGTAACAATATTACACAGTACTTGTAATAACCTGCCAACATAAATAAAAGTTACTCATAACGAATATTAAATATAAACTTCAATTGCAATATGAATATTGTCATTACAGTTCCCTAAAACACTGATAGAATTGCCCGGGTATTCGCCGGATCCCGAACCGGGAGTGATGGGGGCCATAACCCCCCTGGGGTGGGTCTTCGTCCATGAAAACGTGTCCGTTGAAGTACCTGAAGTAATTTACTTTTTACAGGAGTATTGTTTTTTTTTGCTTATCGAGATCTTCAGGAGACCCTTTTTTTACTCATCGAAATTCTCAGGTGACCTTTTTTTGTACTCTACGAGTTTCTCATGTGACCTTTTTTGAACTTGTCGAAAATCTCAGGTGACCTTTTTATTTGGTCGTCCAAGACGTAGGAACTTTTAAAGCAGCAAAATTTTCTACCACCCCGAGCAGCTGAAATCCACGCTACGCCTCTGTTTACTTGTATTTATTATTATCAAAATTAAACTAAACTCTTTGTGATCTAACCACGACTATGTGATCCCACTCCCCCTGGTGCGACAGCTGGATCCGCCCTTGGCTTGTATAGTATCATTCTTCTATCATAATATACCCGTATATTATGGTGGAAGAATGACACGCTAAGTTAGGAGTATATGCTCGTTGAAGCAATACATAGTTGCGTCTATTACTTGCCGCTTCACAAATCCTCTTTTGTTTCTATTTCGACAGTTTTGCAGACAGACGTACTTGGATTTAAAACATAACAAAATAACACTCATTGGAATATACTCAAAAATAACACCAATTCTATTAAAGATCGAATGAAACTGGCTAGCTGTAGGTACTGGCTAGTTCACATCACGTTTGTGATGTCTTAAATAAAAAAAAACAAATAAACACATAGCAACAGTGGGGATGTGACAATAAGTAATGAATGTGTATAGCAATATAAACAAAGGCAGGATACCTACCGGTCGAACGGTGAATATTTAATGAAAAACTTCGTCTAAGCTACGCTGGCGTACCACTACGAGCGATAAAACGTCACACGAATTCTAATACACAGATTGGAAACTTAAAATTAATTTCTAACCTGAAATTTCCAGTAGTAACTCCGAGTCCGAATTTGTGCTCGGTATATGTCAATATATTCATTACATAGGACAGTATTACATAGGACGTGTAACGAACTAATGAAAAGTGGGAATATTAGACTTCTGATTATCCCTTCCGGGAAATACAGGTGTACCATTTTGTTAAATTGATAACTAAAAAAACCATATCGGTTTAATATAGATTGTAAAATATTGTCGTTATTTTTATAAGTACAAAAAGGGGTAAAATACTCCATGTTCTAGCTCAGAGTTTAATCGAAGTATATGATGTTATCAATTTTCCTTTAATAGTTTATGTGGTTTCGATATAAAAAAGTAGGTATCTGAAACAAAAACGAAGGGATGGATGGACGGACAGACAAGAGTTAGTTTCGTAATTGCACCGTTTGTTGTTTTATTTTTGTAGAATGTACAATTTTCGACATTTGTTAATTGAAAAATTTACGAATAATAATACATATTTTTAAAACAATCTAGGAAAACCAGAAACATCCAGCCTGGATTGGATCTGACATATTATATTGCTCGAAATTGTTCAAATATCCAGTCTACAATTTAAATTCGAATAAATATATTTACCAATAAAAGGAAAAACCGAGAACTTTCCACAGGCGTTAGTACACAACATAATATATGTAGAATATGCAATTGCTTCATCATACATAGTTTAATGTGCAACACGTGGTTAACTCGCGTAGACGTAAGGGCGCTATAAACATATATGTACATAGGAACTAGGAACGTAAATATAAGGAGCGCACGGGGGAGGCATCAATCGAATGAATAAGCGATGCAATGGCGAAGAAACTATGGAAACCCGTTTAGTTTATGGGCGTAGTGAACTGTACTGACCTTAATGCTATTATATTATTATCCATAAACTTTAAAGACAATAAAAATAGATACATACATATTTTCACGTCAGGTCTCTCACGAGGTAGGCAGAGGGCACGGAGTGACAATTATCTCTATTGTTACAGACCAGCCATACTTCTTCCACATTAATCACTCTCCTAATTACTAATACATTTATATTGTAAT
>DWDW01001573.1:0-11390 GCA_018245635.1 Mimoniades versicolor eupheme | reverse complement strand
CGTGGGACTAAAAAGTAACTGGTGAAACGTGGGAATGTTCTACATTCCTCTGTCTACCTCTTCGGGGATTACAGGCGTGAAGTTACCTAAGTATAAAGCAGAGAAGTCAAAAGGAACACAATTAGCGTTTTTACCGCCCGGTTGGAATTATTTAACCCGAATAAATCCAAGCTCTCGATCTGATCCTCCGCGTCCGCTAATCAACCACAGATGTTTAGCCTTACTTTTTATATGGATAAACGAAAATTTAATTTCATGTGGACCTTCATTAATTATCCTTCAAAGCAACACGTATAAAATTATATGGTTCAAAAATCATATATTACAAACTGAATACATACAGTTTAAATTTGGTTGAGTGTCAGATGAATATTTTTTAAATAATAAACCCATCGAACTTTGCTTGCTAGAGGTCATACAAACATACAAGTGTTAACTGCGCTAAGCGTTGCTTAACTTTACATATCGTTTCCATTTCGCAATCGTATCTAAGCTGCAAACGCCTTCGTTTACCTATCGGGTATAATCGATGACACTTCCTTCAAATAACATATAAAGTAATTTTATTAAACTGTTTAGTATAACTCAATATTGCCTTAAATTTTATAGTGCAATTTCCCATTTCTTAACAAAACACGTGTCACGAAACTTGCAGCTAAAAGTCCGTTATCACCCAAATCGTCAATAAAACGGTGAACTCAAACAGCGCGTCCCAAGTGGAATAAGCGGAAATAAAAGCAAGAAAAACGTACAGCGTGTTGGCAGCCTAATTGGAATGATTTAATCTAGACCATACTGCAGCACTGAGCGTTTAACTGCTACGTGTGTCTGTCATCTAATTAATGGAACACACTCAAGATAATAATAATAAATTCTACTTGAAATTATAAATAACACTGTCCAATTGGTAATAATATCTTTGGACACCTCATACGGATGTCAGATGAGGCGGAACCTGCGCTACGGTACCTAAACAGCCGATAAAATGCGTAGTTATATATATTATATACATGTAAAATTATATATACGATTATAAATGCTTATGTAGATAATTTACATTTAAAAAAAAAATTAAAATCAGGTGAATATTTAACCTCAATGGCAAACGAACTCATGACCTACGATTTAATAATCAGGTTCATTAAGTAATGGACCGACTTGTAATTCAAATTAAAGTTATCAACAATTGTTATTAATTACATCATAGTTGAATATACGATTACTGGCCTCATTACCTATATCAATAGTAAATAATAAGCGAGCCATTCATGTCGGTAAAAAATAGAGTCACGAAATTATGTCGAACAGTACGACAAAAATGTACCAAATATTTATACGACATTGTACTAATATTAAGTCTTGTAGAACAAGCTTCAACATAAATAATATAATTCGTAAAATATACTCATAAAAGTATCTCACATCAACCGGCAAAAAGTTATATTCAACTTGTAAGTGAGTGGGGAAGTGATATTTCTAGTTAATATACGTACAGAAAAGTCCCATTTCGCTAAACTTTCAAACATCTGTCTCGTATCATCATACTCGTGGAGTTCATTGCCAAATCTCTTTGCCAGAACTTTCACGAATTAAGGCTAGTAGGTAGTAAGGAGATAATTGCGAAAAAGTGAAACATGACGTTGCAGTATACACTTACGTACGAAACTTTTGAGTTATGACAAAGAATAAAGTATTCAAATGTTCAGAAAATAACGCTACAGGCTGTTTAACTTTTCTATGATTTAAAAACGCTTTAAGAATCTCACAATTCAAATTTTAAGTATTATTTAGGTAAACACGGTCTTTCACAGTATTGGTTAGAGGCTTCCGTTTTAAATGTAATGATCAGACATCTTGGTTACATGATATCAATGCTGCCTTCATGCCAACTTTCATAGAGTATACAGAAAATTTGAAAGCAAAACTATACATTAAGATATTCAAATTACGATAAAATGAATTTAATTTTGTTTTGAAAGAGACAGTATATAAACAGATGTAGACACTTTTACTTACATCAAAACTAAACCTACTACTGAAAGTACTATAATAATTCACTATTAAAAGTTCTGCATCTGCCTCATATCATCATAAACCGTCGGTGCCAAATCTCTTGCGAACTTCGTGAATTAAGTTCGGTAGGGGTCAAACAGTGAACCGGTTTCAATTGCCAGTATTAAGCACGCCAATTTCAAATCTTGAATTGAAACTTCCACTTTATTCCCCGTATAAGCCTATTATGAGTGTTATGTTAGCCTGCTTTATATTTAATTAAATATTTATTACCTAGTATATCTACACGTATAAAGTAAGGAAAATGTTTTGTGTGGAAGGGAGTATTGGTATAAAATGAGAAAGAGCATACTCTGATGGCCCTGACATGTAGAGAGAGTGACAAATGAAAGAATGACAAATCAGATACATAACGCAAATGTTGACGGACCTACTCGTAAGTGACGAGGCAATCCAAGGCTCACCTATCTTGACCAAATTATTCAGTTTAGCTAGTAATGTTAGCTAGTAATGTTAGCTAGTAATGTTAGCTAGTAATGTTGGCTAGTAATGTTAGCTAGTAATGTTAGCTAGTAATGTTAGCTAGTAATGTTAGCTAGTAATGTTGGCTAGTAATATTAGCTACGTATATGCGAAATCGGCACCAGAGTATAAAGAGAGTGATAAATGTAAATGAAGCGTGTAAGATATGTAAGGATAAGATCTTATATCTGTAATAATCTTATATCTGTAGTATCTAAAATTTGCTTGAATATTAGTATACATTAGAAATGAGTTTACATTACGTTCAACTGATTATTAAATTGCATCACTTCATAATACGAAACTAACCACCGCTATTATGGAAAGGCATCATAAGGCCGGAATGACATTTCACTGAAATCAGACAATATAAACATTTTTGCAAATATCATTCGGTCAGTATACAAGAATATAAGTAGAATATTTAAATACTATGAATGTTTAGTATAATATATGTACCTATATATGTATTATTATGTAGTAAAAACAAAAGTGTAAGTCGCATCGTAAAGGATGCTTTAAAAGAAAGGGAAAGCAGTTTGGGAACGCATTCGTCGTTTTATAGGAGAAATATTTAAATTCAACATCATATATAAAACGCGTGAGTTATGTAAATGTGCCTTAAGGTGTGATCACACAGCATTCTCTATTCACAGTGGAGGAACGTACGAGTGAAGAAAGAGATATTTCGGAAGTTCTAGCAGCGTTGATGGAGTGCGACAAAATTATACTGCTGCCTCTATCACACCTAACATTTTACTCTTTACATATAACACAAATATCTAGTTATATAACGTTTATTTGTGTAGGTATATGTTTTTGTTTAGTTTATAGAGAATGCATTGAACAAACGAATTCCTTTTGTCCCTTTTGTTCCTTTATATATAATAATTTTATATTATGATGATCATTTACGTTAATTTCCAAAACCACGGAACCGATTTCAATGAAATTTTGTAGATACATACCTACAGTTTGATCAAATATAAAAGTTTTTATTTCCATTAGAAACCGTCAAGTTATTTTTACTGCGAGTTTAAGGTGTTTTATAAATATAGGGTTGAATTCATTTTTGAGTTTTAAAAATTTCCAATTGATAGCGGTGAGAATTACACAATTTACTTTAAAGAATGTAATATCTAGTTTGCGTTAGTGTTCAATAGATGGGGCTGTTACAATTTCAAATGTTTTTCATGCTCTAATTTAGTACATATGCCGGATATAAATGCAATATACTGGTGAACTACATGCTTGTACAATTTTTATATATTGTAAAGTTGTCGTTGCATATTTTTCATACATAAAACATTCATAGGTATTCATTTTGTAACTATATTTATATACGTATATAACAAGTACGGTCTCCTCGTACGGAGTGCAGTTGGCAGAATAATATTAAACAACAAAGGTTTTTTCTCAACCGTGACTGATGCTTATGTTGATAGCAATAATGTGTATAAACCCTAACCCGTTCACTAGCGGTGGGGAACAAAACACAGTAAACCAAACCAGTTTAATATATATAATTGCGCAATAGTTTGTGTGTATAAATCATAACTTCACGCCTGTAATCCCCGAAGAGGTAGGCAGAGGAATGCAGAACACTTGGAACATGGGTCTCCTCTTACAATGAAAGGGTTAATAAGGCCATAGTCTGTCACGCTGGTGAAGTGCGGGTTGGCGGACTTCACACTCCTTAGAGAATATTTTTTTGTTTTGAAACTCTATGGTGTTCAGGTTTCCTCGCAATGTTTTCCTTCACCGTTATACCAAGTGATATTTAAACTTAAAACGCACATTTATAAAGAGGTGTGCGCTAGGATTTGAACCCAGCCTCGCGGAGTGAGAGGTCGAATTTCAAACCACTAGGCTATCACTTATTGTACTCAATTCACATAAAAAAAAACCTATTCGAAATAACAACTAAAATATTATACATCATTAATCAACAACCGTAACCCTTTAATTGTGTATAAAATAATAAATTGAGAGACAATGGCGCCGTTTTGTTGTTTTTTTCGTGTTATTGTTACGGCGCTGCAACGGGTTAATTGTTTTACGTTACCACACGCGGCGGTCACTAGTAAAGGCACGTTCACATACATTAAAAATAAATGATACACTAAATATAGATGGGGAGTGGGGGGTGGGGTCAGAAGTCTACGAATTAGCCGTGGGTGTATGTAGAGAGTGGTGTATGTAGAGAGTGGTGTATGTAGAGAGTGGTGAATGTAGAAGAAGCGCGGCAAGTTTGATAGGATAAAGATGCATGGCGTTTGGTGCTTGCTACCTACCCTGTAAGAAGCATTGCACGTCGCTATAATAATAACAAGATATTCAGTATTCGTTGTTATATTATACTTGCACTCAACTTTATCTAATCCAGAAACTAAAAAAAGGTTATACAAGCGGCAATAGCATCAATGAAGATCATCTGACAATAATTCGTGCTATAATTAAATTATCCTTATATTTATGTGTTTAGATTGAAACGATAAAAATAATTAATACCAAAAAATACATCTGATATGTATAATTAAAACCTGCACAGAGGATACATTTTTATACCCTTTTGTAACTAATTCTTAATTGATAAATCTTCTGACATTATTAAAATATAATATCTAATAGTATTTATGCCTCGTATTGCTTGGTTGTGTCCACACCCTTATAATAGAGTCGATAGACCGATGCGACAGGAATATCGTAACAAATGACGCTAATGTGTAATTTATAGTTACTTAGGTTACAACACGTGCAGTTATCTACGTAATGTAGGTTACATTAGTTACCGAAATAGTGTAGGCATTACGAAAATGTGACGAGTGTTATAAAACGCTGGGTTACAGGAGGTTACCACACTTTGTTAATTAACATCTTGCGTTAAAGATTCATCTATCTTCAACAACATTGTGAAGAGACAAGTTTTGTTGTATTTAATTTAATTTTTATTTATTTAGGCTCACCACCTATTCCGTGGTAGGACGTTAACGTAACTCGTGAAACGTGGGAGTATACTAGACTCCTCTGCCTACCTCTTTGGAGGTTATTATTTAGTTATTTGAGCAGGTATTGCTACAGTATTGTTTCAAAAACTGACTAAATGCTACCTTCCCAACTTACTTGACCTACAGTTTTATACACATTAAACCCATTGCATAAAAAGTGGTTAGTAGTCAATACTAACAGAGATTTCGGAAAGATATATACGAATACTTAAATTACTATAAACTAAGTCATAACTAAGTAAACTATAAACATCTCCCAAAGTAAAGTTGGAAGCTTGTAATTGAAAATCAATATTTTAGTGTTTATTCAACAGCCGGTCGTTGCCTGCGGCTCCGCTTACGACACCGTGGGATTGATAGATTTTCTAGTTACACTAAATATTCGGTATTCATTCGTACGTTATGAACATATCAAAATGCCTTGAAATCTATTCATTACGTAACATTACGCCTGTCATCCCCGATGAGGTAGGCAGAAGAATGTAGAATGCTCCCACGTTTTACCAGTTAAGTTTACTCTGCCTACCTCTTCCAGGATTACAGCCTTGATTTTACTGATTTTATTTTTATTACAGTATTATAATAATAATACTACTAAAAATACAAACGCTTCTGGTGCAATATTTTCACGTATCTGCGAATAAAGCAATATTTTCGATCCATCGATCAGAAAAGGGAAATGAGATGAAAACCTAAAATGGTCCTTGAATATAATATTTTCATTATTGAGCCTCGCTGAATAAATATTGCGCAGTTACAACTCCAATACCTTCCTTTTCGCTCGATGAATCGTAAAAGGTCTTTACAGCACTTAGGGGAAAAGATACATAGAAACATATTTAACATATTACGTCTTCGAAATGTAAGCGGAAATTCTTTTTATTTGTTCGCTCGATACATCAAAGGTAGAGACACACACATACATACATACGTTTGTTTTGGAACTACACATGCTTTATTATTTCGTGTGGCGTAAACGGCTGCGTCAATATGCATATTACACAAATTATTTGGGTACAATTGGGGACAATGCAATTTACATTATAACATACACGAATTAACACATACAAAATACCAAGCGACCTAACTAAAATGTCTAGTGTGCTGCGGGACCACGGTATAACAATATTTACACAATCAAATTAAACAATTCGTTGTAAAACCAGCTGTTGTATGTGTGTGTACGTGAGTGTGCATGTGTGTATGTGTTTGTGTGTAAACTTACAATTGTTCCATTTAATTTACGTATTTACTTAATGCAAAGTTACTTATTACAGTTATTTTGATGCTTTAGTATATATTGGAACTTTTTCATTCTACAATTTTATATGTATAATTTACAGTAAGTACAATATTTTTAAACGAGATACATTGTAGTTTGCTGTAACTTTGATATCATATCTACGGATATGGTCTAGAATTCTAGATGGAAGAAGGATGCGAAGCATAAAAGAAAAAGAAAAGACTCATATGTTGCACAATTATGCTACTCCGAGTTCGCGATTGACAGATTGTTATACTCTACAATAAATATGTCTAGTACCTATTATAATTGTTACTTCTTACCATCCACTAACCATAAAATTCAGTACGCAGTTGAAACTGCTCTTAGATTACGAAAGAAAGTATTCAGATTTTACATCTAAAATAGTAGATACGTGTTTTTAGCAACATTCAATACCAATATACTAGCTTTATCCCGTGGTTTCGGTCTCGTGGAATTTGTTTTGTCAGATTAAGTTTCGTGACTGATCATTCTAAATAAATCTTACTATCCTACTGATATGGTACGTATGCGAAATTAATTAGCAGACAGAATCATAGCGGGCACTCAATGGCGCTCCATTCAGGTTAAGTTAAAACTTTAAAAATACATATCCAAATCACTTGTATACCTATAAGATATTTTTTTTAGATTAAATACTTAAAGTGACAAATGTATCAATTTTGATAAGAATTTGATAAATGTTCTCAAATGAGCACAGTAAAAGAATGTATGCAATTTAGTTGTATTTGTAGCTCACGATTTTGGATATAGTGACTTCCACATTAAAGATAGAAATGTACTGTCGCGGACTTTTATTTAGAACCGTTTGAGAGAAATAATTCTACGGTACAGTATTTTCGTGTGACGCACGCCTTGTGTAGCGCACGCCAATATAGTTCTCGGAGTGCAGGATTTTTTTCGACTTACTTAATGCTTATCGTTATATTATGGCCAAATTACACAAAACCTATATTAATTGTGGCCTATATGTTAGTTTAATGTACAAACTATATCACTGTAAAATTTCATTTAAATCTGTTCATCAGTTTTTGCGTGAAAGAGTAACAGAGATACGTTCATGCATCCCCACAAACGTTCGCATTTTTAATTAATATAGGTACAATAGAATACGTAGGTACATAAAGCTCTAATGTTTGTTGGTACCACATATTTGTAATAACCCCCATAAAAATGAGTGTTATTAATAAAACTGACACATCTTTTTCAACACAATGAACTCGCGAATTGATTAAAGCAGCAAACTTAGTTTAAACTAAAAACTTTAGATTTAGTTTGCAAAAGTGGTCTTGGAAAACTAATATTGAATACAAACCAAAGCTCCGCAGATCCGGACGTCTCGGAGCAAAAGTGAGAACTAACTTATTCAAGACTACGAGCATAGATATTCCTTCCTTCATGCATGCATAATAACAAGGTATCCAAACTTCCAATTACTTCGGCTGTGTTGGAATTAATTTCGAATGGAATAGAATGAGATGGAATGGAATGTAAACTATGCTATTAAAGTAACTCATGCTCGTAATAACTGGCCAACTTCACGTGATGAGAAAACACGGATACTGTGGGATGTTTGCGTACAGGGCACCCGCCTCAGGGCAAGTAGAGATAGTCATGTACAGTGAGCAACAAAAGTTACCAGCAAAATCACACTGAACAACAACATTCATAGATACAGTTACAAAACTCAATCAACAATAAACAATTTTGGGTTATACCGTCCTGCACGTTTCACTAATTTACCACAAATACTATGTACAGCCCGTGTGAGTTGAGAATGGTACTTCGTCGATAGTCTGACCTGGCATGTTCGCTGCCACTGCCGTTCTTATCAGACAATTGCCAAAAGTTGTTCGTCTTCCTGATAGATAAGAATCGGAAGGACAAAAATTACCAGACTTGAGTTTTAACGGTCATCTTTGGAATATATTAGCGTCTAATGCACTTGTATTAACGTCCCAAAAGTTTTCAATGGCATCTGTTGTTTTGCCGACCTCGTCAGTATGTACAAATAGCATTCAATGCCGGATATGTATGTATATACTATATAATTATTATTATATTAGATTTATTTGAGAATCAGCCATTCATAGAATCATTGACTGCCTCGTGTTGGTTGCAAGAGCGACTGCCGATCGCTGGGTCCTGAGTTCAATTCCCAGGTCGAGCACCATTAAATTTTTCTAATTTAGTATTTCTAGCTCTGTGCCCGGTGCATGCCAATAAGCTCACCACCTATTCCATAGTGGGAGGTAAACTAAAACGTGGGAGTGTTCTACATTCCTCTCGGGGATTACAGATGTGATGATACGTTTGAGAATCAGATAGTAAGATTTTAAAATGATTCTTACATAAAAACGATAAAAAGACTATTGACTAATATTTTAATTATTGGACTACAAATTAATTAATTTCTTTCCGAAAATGTCTTCCCGTATTTTTAAAGTACGCAATTCATTAATAAAGGACAGCAAATATATGCGTAGAAACATAATACATATATTTTACGGTATTTTTATTACAGAATGGCGACCCAATAGTAAATTTCAATAAGATTGGTTTTATACCTAATTTTAATCCGTTCAATTAGGACTTACTACTTCTTGGGTCGAGGGGCCGCAAGTGCGACTGCTGATAGAGAGGTCCTGGTCCCGATTTCCGGGTCGGGCTCCGTCATATTATTCCAACTCTAAATTAATAGTAGTAAACTGGAATCTGGATTTGTGTCTAGTGTATGGCAATAGGCTCAAATTCTATTCCATAGTGGGACAGCTAACGTATGCCTCTTCGCAAATTACAGGCGTGAAAATACGTTTCTTATATTACGTTTCAATTTGGATCACAAGTATTTTGTGAAAAGTTGTCAATATGTTTATGTTGAAAAGAATTTTACCAGAAGCTTTATTGAACATTTCCGATAGACTTCTAGAGCTTCTAGAATCTTGTAGAACTCCTATGTGATATATGAAACAGGTGTTAATACAGAACGTCTATTACTGTTCATAATGATCTTAATAACAACCAAAGGAATTATAATTATATTAGGTAAATATTAATAAGAGTTTAATGAATAAGTTATTACCATTATGATATAATTATGAACTTTTATTGATAAATTCTTGTGGCCTACTGTAACATGTTTAAAGTCGGAACTTTTGAGGGTCGGAACTTCTCGTTCGAATTTTGAAATTCCCAACTTGTTCGAGTTTTATCTCGGGGGTTTTAAATATTTCCTTAGCCAAATGTTGAGGGGTTGATTAAATATGTAGACGGGGATGTACACGTGTCGTTTTTGGTAAAGAATTAATAAGCCCCGAGACTTGTGCGGATTTTGAAAAGTTTCCTGTGAAACATTTCGCCAGTTGTTCACAACAATTTTCAGTATTTGAACATGGAAACATATATTAAACACAATTTTAATTAACATTTCTATCTATAAATATAGGTATTACATTGAATTTATATCGTAAACTTGCTAATTTTATATTTAACAATTTTATTCCGAATACGACATTTGAAGAAACTTAAATTAGGTTTGAATACTAATTTACTGTCAGCGTTTGCACAAGACTCTACACTCGTACATTTTTTAGGCGTGACCACCGCGCAGCAAGCCTGTAACAATGACCTTAGAATACTCAAAACGTAAAACGTACCGTTATAATCGAATAATATATTGTAAACTTTGTGTATTGTTATGGCTAAAACAAAAATCAGTTTATATTGAGGCCATTAGATCGAGTATCGGATTGTTTCGTAAACCATTTCAAAATAGCCTTTTAAATTAAGTATTTTAACAATTGCACTTTTCACCTTGAACTTTAGATTGTGTTCATTTGTATCGAAAATCAATTGATTTTATGATAACATTGGTTTTAAAGAGAATAGTAAAAATGTTCTCCACTTTATTAAATTTATATTAGATGTGAGTATGAAAATAAGAATAACAGTGTGTTCTTCAAAAATTCGAGTAACCAAAATTAAATACTCATAATACTCGTCGTAAACAAGGTTGGCCATATTGGTTGCAAGCGCGACTGCCGATCGAGAGGGCCTGGATTCAAATCCCGGTTCCGGTACTAATAGACGTTTCTTAGATTTTTTAGTAGCGGCCCGAAGTCTTGTTATGCGTCCGAAGTACGTAACTGGGCTCACCACCTGTTCCACAATGCAATCTAGACGTAACTGTTGGAACTGTGCTACACTCTACCTACCCCTTCAGGGACTACGGGAGCGACGTTATGCTAAAAGAACAAACATAACGTAGCGTATCGCAAGATTACATGGCATACGATTAAATATATTACCACACACAATAAAAGATTTCTTCACAGAGTTTAAGTAACTTTTTTAATACACTGTGCATGAATAAATTATTATAAATAATTCATTATTATCAACCAATTGTTTTGTTCAGATACAAATAATCTCTATACTGTATCTTTCATGACTTATCCGCTCGCTTTCATACTAAGTTTAAAGAAGAAACTCGTGTTTTTTACAAGGATTCATACTATGTATTTTTATAGGAACAATAAAGATTGCTAAATTTGAATAATGTC
>DWDW01001572.1:0-11390 GCA_018245635.1 Mimoniades versicolor eupheme | reverse complement strand
ATTTTTCTAATTTAGTAGTGGCTCGTAGTCAGGATACGTGCCCGGTGTATGACAATAGGCTCCACACCTATTCCATAGTGGGACGTAAACGTAACTGGTGAAACGTGAAAATGTTCTACATTCCTCTGCCTACCTCTTCGAGGATCACAGTAGTGACGTTACGTTTCTTAAGTACACAGAAGAAAACAAAAAATTTTGAAGCTTAAAATATTTAATTTACATACATAGATATAATGCTTTTGCTCTCGATTTTACAAGTTCTCCACATCATATTCAAATTTAATCCTGTCATACGATAGTTGGGTTTTAACAATTACATTAGTTGACTACGTCTGAAATAATTGAGTTTACCAATTTAATGGTATTTGAATATTATTTCTATCGTAAACATATACACATACATACGTGCACGTCAAAAATATGCCGAATAAAATCCTATTTGAAATTTTCAAGATTTGAATTGAAGATGAAGGTGCTATTACAGATGCAAGTGTTACATGCAAAATGAATTTCCCTTACAACTATCGCTTTACCTACTAATAATATGTAGTTAAAGAGATAGGTATATCGACACCATAGTTATATTACTATATGTATACTATTTATTTTGACTAGGAGTGATGCTTACTGCGTGTTACCACACCTTACCATAAGCTTCTGATGAAATGTAGTTGCTTTATTCTTGCATTCGAGGTAGACGTTTTCGAAATTAATCGCAATATACCTATCATTAATTTAAGCAATACTGACAAATTACTAAATGTAGATTACGGCCTCCTCGCTTGTGATTTTAAATGGAGATCTGTGTGCGACTACAAAAGTGTAACGATCGATGAAGAAGACAAATAATTAATACGAAACTTATTCTTTAATTGCCTATCCAAATGTCTATTAAAGTATATCTTTATTGGTATATATGTAGTTTGGAAGCCGTCTGGCAACTATACCACAAGTTCTCTTGACGCTTGCTTGGGATCAGATGGTCGTGTGTGGAGATGTCCCAAGATATTATATTATTACAATTGTAAACATGTCCACGTTAATTTCTTCAGATTGATTTTCTAATCATTAGCACTGAATTTAAACTAATGTATATGTTATATGTAGAAGTAACATTTCAATTATACTTTTCTCTAGCTTTCTACTTCTTCGGCGCGAACTTCTCAAGTTTGCTCTTATTTCCGCGATTCCAAATCAACTACAATCCACTAAACATGAGAGTCATACATTATAGTCAGCTATAAGGAATAATTGTTAACAATTTAGAGCCTGTTTCTCCTACGCCTTATTCATTTATTTCCAGTGTTACGCAGCTATTGGTGTTACCATTACGTTTTGGTGAGATGAAATCGATCAGGAGTAGTCCTCTAGGAATAGCAAAATCTCGAAGTATATCTGTTGATAATTTACTTTGTTTGTGAAAATTTGCCATAAGATTATGATCATTCACTATTTCCTTAACCAAGAAATAGGAAATGAACTGATGTTTGATTTAGTGTCCAAAATTTTCATGTACTTCTGAGTAAATATTTCATCTGCAAGAGTCCATAAACAAAATTGGACGAGTGGAATAAAGTTATAAAATTCCTCTAAACTAATAAAGTCTCCTCACTCCAAGAGAATATCCGTATCCAACAGGAGAACGATGAAAACGACACAATGCCTGTGAATGAGGATCGATTACCATCGAAGACTGATGAATTTAAAGATTCTATTAAATCAAAACTGCTGTTATGTAAAACTGTAGTGTACAGAAAAATTATTTAGAACAAGTTTCAGATTAAACAAATATACGATGCATTAACTTCATTGCTGCTTCCTGCTTTTAATTGATTTGGCGGTTTTCAGCGTGACTTTGTTGGAGTTAAATTTATGAAAGCTGAAGTTGAAATTTGTTTGGTATCTATACCATTTATTGTATAAAATGCCTCATTGGTCGTATTGGCTGCGTTTAAATCCTGGATGTGGCACTATTTGATTTTTCTTAGATTTTTCTAGTTGTGACTTGGAATCTGGATAATCAAATCAATGTTGCGTGCGTGTTTTAAGAATTTTCGTAACTAACCACCATTGTCTTCTTTCAAATTGCAAATTGTTACACTTAAAATGCCTTTTTAGGGCAAAAATACTCACAAGCGTAGTCTTCTGTACGAAAGAAGCCACCAAGAATTTTTTATGAAAACTTTTACATTCAGTTTCATTTCGCTTAAAAGTCTTTGATTTACCGCAAACAGAATGTTAATTGCGAAGGTTGAAAAGTTACGAATTTTATAAACGTTGGGTGTTTCATATTTGTGGAAATTTAGAAAATTATTAAATTTTATCGATATGCATAAAATTTAAGTTGAAACAAGTGTAAGTCCAGTCATAAACGTTTTGTGACATTGCAATAAAGAAAACAAACAGCCATAAAATTGAGACTTTATTACCACTTAATTAAACTTTAAATTATTTACAAAATTTATTCATAATCAACTACATCGAGTATTTACATAGATTTTTTTGAATAGAATTCCAACAGTAATAATAATAATTAAGATAAAAAACATGACATACAGAATTTGTTTCTTTTAGAAAAGATACTTAACATCAGACTTATTTTCTACGATTATCATAATTATATGTAATTGCTTACATTTATATCACATTTCTTTACAACTCTTATATTTACATACATATATAATAATTAGATGCAAGATCTTTGAAACTCGCACGTTTTGATAACACAAGAATATTATTTACATCATTTTATAGCTAAATTCGTACACGTAACATTGAATAACAAATATTTTTATTATATATATATTCGTGTATAATAAGTAGGTTAGTACAACAAACTGTTATACAGTACTAACATCGCAGAAAGTAACAGTAGATTCCGCAAATCAACAGAGAAATATGTATAAAGAGCGTTAAATATGATACAAACAAAAAAAACGACAGCGTATCAGCAAAATGTGTCAGAAAATACACGCAACAATAAGTTCATGAATATTCAAAAACGCTCAATTTCCTCAATGTCGCATTTTATCCTAGGTGGATAAAGCGACATGAGAGCAATAAAAACAAATATTTACTGGTTATTCGTACCCTACCAATAAAAGTAATGGAAAGACGAGAGCCGAAATATTTATGCTAATCTTGCACGTCGCCGATGTTTGTATGAGATTTCTGTAATCCTTTGCCTCGTTCTGCGATGGATATGTGTACGTCCTATCCGTGACACTCTTTACATCAGCAGGACACGGGAGCAACTCAACAGGGATTTGGAGTAACGTTCTTTCGTTTTCATTTTTCACTCGTTTCGGTTCATCAATGTAAGTATCGTCAACGTCTTCGTGGAATACGTCGTCAACATCGACGTCTTTTTGTCCATTATCCACATCTTCCAAATTGTTAGTCCCCATTCGTTCGTAATAAGTGAAGTGTGCGTTCAAAGCTGGGTCAGCGTTGAATTTGCATATGAAATTTTCCAAGGACGTTCTCACTTTAATACTCTTCGCTTCGTGTCTCAGACGATGCATCCACGCCAGATGGCAGTCACAATCGAATTCGTTACCTGAAACAATTAGAGACCAAATTAATTTTTAATTGGATCCAGATATGAACACCGTCTAGGCTGATCGATTCCCTATTGAATCTAAATCTTTTGATAAACTCAGTTATAGATATATTAAAAGAGTTATAGGACATATTTAATTATTCCAAGATAATTAATTCAGGCTGCGACCTAATAAGAGGATTCCTTTAAGCGAAGTCGTCTTAACTTAATTTCTTAAGTTCATAACAGAGTTTTAGACATTTGTACGTATCTCTTTACAATGAGTCGAGCCACGTGTGGAACCAGTTATTTATATTTCTTTTTTCGTATTACAGTCGTGGGCGGTGTATGGTGGATGAATTCGAAGTTACCAGCACAATTAACGATCGTTTTATGTTTCAGAACTACGGTACTCTTAAGGCGTAATAAAAAAATAAACTATGGGTAAGTGAAGTGAATTGAGTTATTTGCCTAATTCGTAGTCTCGGTTGGTTTCAAGTGCCGGATCCGGACACTATCGGATTTTTCTAACTTAGATTTTCTAATCGTGACTCGGAGTCTCGATATACTCGTATGCCCATGTGGATGGCAATAGTGGGATGTAGACGTCATTGGTAAAACGTGGGAGTGACATTACTCTGCCAACCTCTTCGGAGTTTACCGGCGTGATATTATGTGAGTACCCACAAGTATGTATTTATGAATAAATATTCTTATTTGTTTATTATTTATAACGTATTTGTTCATTGGTTTTTATTTGGAGGTAATTTCAATAGATTTCTACATATATTCGTCCCTCACAACTTGTCAGGGTTTTGTGCCCCACATGTAATTCTACGTAGTTGTGTTATTGAACTTCACTATAACGAGTCGTTAAACTTTTTCGAAACTAATGAAGGAACATATTTTATACAAAATAAGTAAATATTTCTTAATTCACGGAATTGGAGAAAACTTAAATGTAATTAATACTTATTGAAAGAACTGTCTTACAAAAGAAAATTATAATTGTGAAAGGCAATGATAATTAAAATTTCACACACGAGTAATTCTGAGTCATTCCATGTCATGCCAACATTTTTCGTACATCATTTCCAAGAAAAACGAGATGCTAGCAGCAGTTGTTTGATAAATGTTAAATAAAAACTTACATAAAATTTTAACTCTGAATATTCATTTATTAATTCATTTTAATTAAGGGCATTCTTTTAAATATTTCTTAAAGTTTAACAGTCACATGTTAAGCAAGACTTGTCTCGCCAAGCTGTTAATTTGAAACTAAACTTTTCATTCTGTTTTATTTGGATCCCACTTTAAATTAACTTCAGTATATACTTAATTTGAAACGGAACAGATAGTCCGTATGACAGATTTACATTGTAATATCACCATCAAATGTTTGCCAAGTAAATAATACTAGGCGTAGGATGTGGATAACCTTTAGTTTATATCTAGGATTAATAGTTTTGGCTCTAGATTATGAGCCACAAGTATTAAAAGAAAATATAAGTAGAACCTTCGCTATATACGGATATAATAGTAAGATTATATTATACGAGTATTAACAAAGTTTACTCGCTCATTCGCCTACTTTCGTTCATATAAACCTATTAATGTTAAACGACCTAGAAATCATTCATTCATCAAGTGTTAATCGCTTGTGCAGATTATTAATCATGCACGAATGAATTAATTATGTGCAAATAGGGCATGTGATTAGTGATAGCCGAATTTGCATAAATGATAACATGCTGTTCATTACTCCTTGTATGGTGTATGACAATAGGCTTACTCCCCTCATTCCATGGTGTGATGTAAACGTAACTGGTGAAACATGGAAGTGTACTACATTCATCTGCTTACCTCTTAGAGGATTACAGCCGTGATGTTACATTTAATTCTGGTCTTTGAGTATAATACAGTTCATGAAACGTCGGGCTAGCTATATGATTAGTATCAACTGTAGAAACATTCTGATTTCTCCGAAAAAAAATCTTACAGTATCTATTAAGTTTATTCGTAATTTTTCAGTATCTTTAAAATTTGGTCAATCAATCAATCAGGATTTGCTTGTTGCTTAAAAGTTTTGTCTCGCCAAAAAAACCTCTCAACTAATTGATTGATTAATAAAATTATAAGTTCTGCAAAATTAATGGATACGATAGTAAAAAAAGAGTTATGCATGTGCGCATAACTATTTAGAAACATTGCTATCTTAACATTACTTAGCTTTCATAGTACATAGTTACCGAATGTTTGAAATATTAATTAAGAATTCATTCAATAAAACGCAGTATGAAAACACAAATTAATAAATACCTTCCAAATAGATATAGCTCTTCGGCATCTTCAAATTATCATAAATAGGCTTTAAGTTATCGAAAGTGAACCTCTTTAAATTATTGTATCTTAAATCTAAAGCGGCCAGCCCACGCACTCCTTCAAACAGCCCACCCACTAATGTCACTAACTTATTGTGACTAATGCTTAGCTTCTTCAACTGTGACAGGCCATCAAAAGTCCTCTGTGCCATTATATAGATCTCATTGTAATCCAACAACAACTCTTGAAGATTCCACAATTCTGTAAACGTGAATGAATTCAGGATTGCTAACTTATTTCTTCTTAAGTCTAGGCGTCTTAGATTCGCGAGCCCATCAAAACACTCCTTCTTAAGTTCACTTATGTTATTCCTGTCCAACTCCAACTCTACTAAGTTGACGAGATGTCTGAATGCGCCATCCTCTATAGTGCTAATGTTATTGCTAGTTAAGAAAAGTTTCTGCAGAGCTGGCAACTCATAAAACGTGTCCGTTTCAATTTTCTTTATTGTGTTCTCGTCCAGTGTGAGGACAGTTAAGTTGGGCAAGTTGTAAAACGCGTATTTACTTAGCGCAGCTATCTGATTCTTTGTCATGGTCATTTCTTGAACCGACGTGATATTTACAAAAGTGTTGCTTTCGATTTTTGGTATAGAGCTAAACTTTATACTGAAATGTTTTAGCTTTCTCAGATACCTTAAAACTTTGGTTGGCACGAAACTGAGTCCTCCATCAGCTCGGACATTGAATGCTAATGTTTCTATATTGGATTGGGAATTAAAACTAGCCCAAAGCGGATCTGTGGTTTCGATACCTCCATTGAAAACCCAGCATTCTGTTTTGACGGCTTCGTTTAGTTCTTGGCTGTATTCGCAGTAGCAATGCACCTTTGAGTCTCTGTCGCTTATGTCACATATGTTGGTGAGTGGTTGAATGGTCTTCTCCTTCTGTTTACGCCGATTCGCGTGTAAGGAATCTATTGCCAAGAGTAGGAGCAAGGCAGCGGGTACCTTTTGAGCCCGCATACCTTCTACCTGTAACAAAAGAGAACATTTATGTCAAAATATAGCAATTTAGTTTTCAAATTCACTCGTAATATTGCGAGCCGCTGGGATCACCACGTAAAATTAGACTGAATGTTTTTGTCTCAAAAAGAAAGCAATGTCTGTGGAACAAAGGTAACTTTGTTGTATTGTATTTATATGGATAATTTAGGGCATACCCACATTCAACACCACATTAAGAAAAACATAGTGAAGTTATCTAAATTCAAATTCTTAATACATATAACAGTATGAAGGTTCTCTGTTCGAGACCGCAACTATGTTGCTGTATACATTTTAACATGAGTAAAAATACAGTTTCTTCTTTTAACATAACCACAATGCAATGTTTCATTATTAATAGAAAGTTTCAAAAAAAACTCGTGAGAATAGAAAATATTGAATTTATGAAAATAGTAAATTCTTCTTTGAATCTAAATATACGTAACTGCAAAGATGGAAGTCACAATAATTAATTAGAAGAAAATGAACCCATCATTGACCCAAAAAGTCTTATTAACGGTTCTGCAAAAAAATTCCACGTAACGTTTGCTCTGTAAATTAATATTATATAAAGATCTTTTCATAGCCAATAATTAAGATTCCATTAGCGAATTTTCGCGTCATCAATTTAACATCAATCGAATAGACTGCTAAGTAGTTTGAATGCTTTGAACATAAATAAGAATTTTGTAAGCTTGTTCAATTTATTGTATTCGCTTGTTTATTATATATGTGTTCCCGTATTTCTTAAACGCTGAAAGCAATGTTAAATAAACATCTATTACTACAGCTACCAACATAGCAATAATAGCTCGGTATTTTAAAATTTTGTCATTCACTCCTGAATTCTTGAGTTAGAACTTCGGGCCTCCAATTTTGGAAATTGTCCGGGCTTTTAAGAACAATTTTCATTTACGAAGAAGTTTAAAGAAAGCATCGTAAAGTAGTCTGGGAGCTTAACCGTCCTTCATAATATGCTATGCAAAGTCTTCTAAATTATACTATTCTATCTAAATTATAGCAGATACTATCTAAATTATACTATCTATACTTATAAATTCTACTATCAACACAGATACTATCTAAATTATAGCAGATTATGGTTTTAATTCTTCTCAGTGTGACTTGTAACTCGTGTCGAAAATGAAATCCTGAAGAGACGGATGGGAACGTTCTGAGCGATTTAATATGACCTAATTCTTTTTACTCTCACTCATTCAAATTTGTGTATTAGGTGGTACATTTAAAATAAATAGATCGTTACGCCTGTAGGTCCTAAAGAGGTAGGCAGAGGAGTGTAGTGAACTCGCACGTTTCATCAGTTACGTTTAAGTTAATCTTACTTAGTAAAATCCAATAGTGCTCAACCAGTAATTTGAACCCAGAACCAATCCTGGACGCTTGAAAGCAACACAACCAACAATACAGCTTATTAAAACACTAAGAAATTGTTAAATTAATGTTAGTAATGACGAACGCAATTTATACCTACAAAGACGTTTAGACGCCTATGTTCTAATAAATCGTCCTTCTACACATCACTTGAAAAGAGTTCGATAATTAAATTTTGCCTTCTCACGACTTATCCCTAATTCGAATCTATTCAGAATGTTAAGTTTTATTTCTTTATTTACTATTTCTAGACTATGGCCGTCAATATAATCGGTATTGACAGTCAAAGTTAAAAGTTGATTTATAATTATAAATTGAATAACACATTTAAAGAGCTAAGTCAAGACGACAAACAACTGCAGCATACTAATATGTTTAAGTGGTGTAACTAGATTTTATTAAAAATATGGCTTTACGCTTACATAACGCTTAAATTGTTATTATAAACAACAACCATGAAGAAATTGTTACTAAGACGTGTTCCCGTTTCAAAGATATTCGATTTAAGATTTCAATACTCAACGTTAGCAATGAGTGGTTATAAACCAGCTTTGTATAGAACGAATACTAACTGCACTTATATCTAATTTGTACTAGATACACTATCCGCACGCGTAATTAATTATATTATATAATTATAAATTATTATATAATTATAAATTATTATATAATTATAAATTATTATATAATTATAAATTATTATATAATTATAAATTATGATATTATTATATAATTATAAATTTTATTACACACATCCTTCTTTAAGCGTCGAGGGTCACTAAGAAAGAGTACATCATAAATAAAGTTTTCTAATATGATTTTTTAAATTACTAATTTTTTTTTGTATCCTTTTTTCACCTATGTACTATGTTCATTAGGGATAAAGTAGGATTCCAACGGTGAAAGAAGTTTTCAAATCGTTCCAGTACTTTCAGAGTCTATTCAATACAAACAAACAATTAAACTTGTCCTCTTTATTAGTATAGATACGAACAGTTGTGTTACTAATTGACATTGCCAGTTCAATATTACTCAAAATATTTTTCGCAGCGCAAAAGTCCGCCTTATGCGTACTCTGGTTTTCTCCATCTTTTTGCATCTATGCTTCTGAAACCTGGACTTTAAAAGTTCGATTAAGATATGGTGCTAGAAATATGGTGCTAGCACAAAATATTCCATGGATTGTGTGCCGTACTAATGAGTCTATCCTTAAAATGCTCAAAATAACAACTCGTCTCCCAACAATCTGACTTCGAAGGTCCTTTACCTTCTTCGGACATGTAACGCGCAGAGAACAAAGTTTGGAAAAGTCATACTAGTGGTTAGAAGGCCTAAGGGTAGAGTAAGGGTAGAGTAAGGGTAGAGTAGACTCTCCGGTGGATAGACCTATAGATTGGGAAACATTGATTGCGGGACCCACAAAGCCCAATGCAGAAGTGCCTGGAGAGCCCTTACTTATAAGACCGCTTTTGGTAATCACGATCCTCAGACATGAGGAGACGATTGGAAGTAGTAGTGTTATTTTGCAACCAATTTTATATGGTGACATTCAGCTCAAATATACGGAAAGTCGTATTTAAATAATTATCAGTTATTAATGTTGTCTATAAACAATGCAAAGCCAACAAAAAATCTATAAAATTAAACATTATATTTAATGCAATCAAATCTTCTACCCATATGAATTAATTATTACGAAATATTGTAACAATGGATGCTGTTGATAATAGTTTACGGTAGTAAACACATTTTGATATAGATACCATAATAGGTTATCGTATATTTCAAACATCAACAATAATGATCTCGTATTCATTTACAAATCTGGAATCCGCCGCTAACAGAATTCCAATTAATGCAAATGGAGTAATTGTTAATATTGTATCGTATTCTGACCTATTATCATATGCTCTATTACATCAGGTACTCATGTAATTGACTGTATTATACCATTGAAGTATTTTAATATACTGACATCAATTTTAGGCAGACTTGACTTACTACGATTGTGAATGCGTTGAAGCTTCGGCCATATTGCTTCAATGTAGATGTGTAATGTGATCGACGAGATGATAAATAATTTTTAAATCGTATTAGAGACATCCGATTTCTATTGAAACTATAAAAAAACACGTTACAATTTTCGCATTCAACAGCTTAACAACGCTTGGCCTATTTCACTTAATCGTTTTTAATTAATTGCGATTTGTAACTGCGTCCTGACTTTCATCTGTGGTAATAGCGGAGATGGATAATTAGGTAATGGATATTTTGAGGAATTTTTCAAATTAAATAGTAGATCCTCATTATAATCATTATCAAGCCCTTTATAGTTCCCGTTTTGAACACAAGTATTCATTTAGACAGAAAAGTATCTGTCTGCTTCATAGACAATCTGACAAAAGCATTTGTTGAGGATTTGGATGGCGTAACTCCACTGCTGCATATGTTTCTGCTGTTAATCAGCAGTTATTGTTAGGTTTTGAGGTTAGGTTAGTTAGGTTGAAGGTTTTTGAGGGAGAACTACGTCTATATGTAGATTAAAAGATTGCCACACAAACAATTTTTAATAACACTTATATGGACTTGAATATCTTTTCAATATGATGTATTTGTCTGAATTGCATAATGTATAATAGTTTAACAGCACATTAGCACGCAAGGTGTTTAAAGAGATATTTGACACTCAATGTCTCAATGAAGGGACTTTCATAGACAAACTAAACATTTGGACATTGGGAGGTAAATAAACCAGTTCGACGTAATGTTGTGAATTAACAGTATGAAACTAGTCACTCCAACTCACTTCATCAGGAGATGCGGGCTGTAAATGAATCTGCACAAACTGTAAAAATGAATTCTTCAAATAAAGTTAGAAAATATCTTAAACTGAAATATTTTATCAAAAAAACACAAAAAAAACGCTCAGGCTCTGTATAATATGCAGAAAAGTTATGCGAGTACTGTTAAATTAGTGTCATTGCGACAGAATGTTCAGCACCTGCAAGCCAGACTTACAGAATCCAGAAATAAGTACTTGGAATCTGAAAAGTGCCTTAAAGAATTAATGTTGAAGTTGGAGGACACTCA
>DWDW01001571.1:0-11393 GCA_018245635.1 Mimoniades versicolor eupheme | reverse complement strand
GGTGAAACGTGGGAATGTTCTACATTCCTCTGCCTACCTCTTCGGGGATTACAGGCGTGAAGTTACTTACTTATCCTCAAACGAGTCGATTTTTGTTTTCCTTAAAGTACGTAAGTAAAATAAGTAAAGTAAGTAAAATTTGTAACAAATTTCGTGAGGAAATAATGTTATTTTAACAAATATCACGGACTTTATACTTCAGTAAAAGTAGTCATACAATTTTCATAATATGTCACCGATTAAAATGTTGCTCAAACTCCAGCGACATTTAATAATAATAAAAATAGTTTCGTCTCTAATAAAAAATATATTTTAACATTTGCTTTTTGAATAATTACATGTCATAAAACGTCTTGTTAATTGTGAATAAGAATTTAATACTTTGTACACGTAACACGACATGTGAGCTGATGACACAGTAAATGTTAAAAGGTGAAACGGTGAATTTGCGATCGTCTGTTTAGATAAGTGTTCTACGTACGTCTATTGACATCAGAGAGCCACAATGGTATATTGCTTAAAAATATGACGACTCAGTGGGTGAGCGAAAATGTTGCGACATTGCTGTTTACATAGACACTTTAATGAGGCATGCATAGAGGCAAATGTATTACGCGAGCCGTCGCGAATAGAGTATCCTGGCGACTCATAATTCGTAGTATGAACAAAAAGCCGTGCCCTCATTCGGCCGGGTGAAACTAACGCCACTGTGTGTCAAGGCCGACGGACAAAATGATATTACATCAAGTCAGAATTCACCCGTCGACTTGCGCTCACCAAGTTGCCGTTTGTCACGTTTTTAATGCGACTGCAATGCTCGCCAATTATCAACTCTTCTGTTACGAGATGGCTTATTATTTGTGAAGCAACACGCCACCGGGAAATAAGTAAACGCTCGAATGGTATCACTAAAAAACCGTTGGAAATTGACAATTGCAAGCGTCGCCATCGCAGGTCAACGAGCGACGGCCGTGCTAATATTAGCCGGAGCCTCTAATGTTCTTTGATAAGGGACATCACTGCAATCGTGTGAAATGCGACGGTTTATAAGGTCAGCGATCAATTAAAATGAAGTCGTTGCACGCGTTTATGAATGCTGCGTTGATTAAATCATGCATAAGTATTGC
The DNA here is from genome assembly GCA_018245635.1 of Mimoniades versicolor eupheme. Classification (NCBI taxonomy): domain Eukaryota; kingdom Metazoa; phylum Arthropoda; class Insecta; order Lepidoptera; family Hesperiidae; genus Mimoniades; species Mimoniades versicolor. The sequence continues at coordinate 10,266 of DWDW01001571.1, read as the reverse complement.
TCTGACGCCGTACTTACCATACCGAGTCACTTCCGTTTCATGGTACAGCCTAATATGTGTCCGATGATAAATTTAATAGTTATCATTAAATTTTACAGGACGTAAACGACACATAAATATTTTTAAATTATCTTTATAATTAAGGATAGTTTATAGCAAATAATGAAGCACTCAGGATTCATTATTACTTCATCTCTTATTGGCTCCAGTTATAATTATTTAAAAGATCAACATAATGGACTGAAAATTACGTCAATTTTACAAATCGTGTTTAGGGTTAGATCCCTACTTTAGTAACAGTGAAAGTAGATCAGTTTTTTGCTAGATATAGTAACCTATTCTAGGCCATTGTACAAATAACCTACAATACCATATTGTTGCGTTTAAATCCATTTTGAGCAATTCCATAACGTTTCCAACATACAAAATCTCTTTCAGAGGTGCTTAGTTCCTTAAATATCGATATAATAAATGCTTTCATATGCGCTTATATAAGACCTACTTGTATAGGAGTTTAAGCAACAATGAAGCTCTTGCAAAATTCTTAACGATATATTCAATGGTTAAAGGCAACTTCAAATACGAGGCATCGGTTTTGTTAACTTTTTATGTCATCTGTACACCCACCAATCATATAGACAACGCAATGTTAAATATTGTATTACATATCTAATTTCAAATATCTTTATCAAACGAGTTCAGGTCATCGGAGATCTGTTGCAGATGAGTTTTTGCATCACTGAGAACTTAAACAGATTATGTAATCTGCCTTTGAATAGCATAAAGGTTGCTGCATAATAAACAGCAACAGATGCGCCAGACATACAAAAAATCTGCCCACGAAACTGGCACACTGTAATATAATATACACAGCCACAACAAGAAGTGCAACTTTGATACAAAACGACATGAAAAGACATAAGTAGAAAATCCACATATAAATTTCTAAGTATAATTTGTAATATATTAATTGTAAAGGATAATATGTACATTTTTACGGTTGGTCAGAATTTAACAACATAATGAAACTATTTCTTAACTGCCTCGTTGGTCGTGCTGGTTACAAGAGCGATCGCCGATCGAGAAGTTTTAGGTTCAAGTCCCGGATCAAGTGCCATTGGATTTTTCTAAGTTAAGTTTTCTTCTCTGCCTATCTCTTCAATGAATATAGGCGTGATATTACGTCAATGAAATCAGGTGTCATAAAAAATATATCCTTTTCTCATATTTAAGATGCTATTATTTTAACTCTTGGTAACGATTAGATCAATATTCATAAATAACCATATGTTACGAGTACATGACATTATACACGTCGCGCGTTGCGATATGTTGCGTTGGATAATTTTATCTGGACAAATCCATAGTACTGAAGGTATTTAGGTTTCAAGATGATTTTGTATGCTTCATTCGTGTATGATCATTATGGCGGGCTGTTAGCTAGCATTCGTTACACTGCCATTGTCATTGATCGATGAGAGCCGATCATTTCACAACTGGTTGAAAATCATTTTGTAGACTTAGTCCTGTTTCATGTATTATTTATGTGTTCAAAATGAAAACAAACGCAATACGTATCGGTATTATAATTACGATACATATCAATAATAAAGTTCAAGTGCATGTTAATTGGATTATATAATAATAATAATAATAATATCTTGGGACATCTCCACACACGTATCATAAATAAAATAAAATAAAGTTGTTATTGTCATAATATCATTGTTTATTTATTTTTTCTTTTCTACTCTCTCGTTGTCTCTTTATTCTCTTATTCTGCTTTATTCTCAACAAATTTTGAAAACTGTTCATTATACATGAATACATGTACATATAAAAAAATCCCTGTTTTGTTCGATGTTTATTTGAATTCTGTATGATAACGTAATATTTTTGCCGTAACTTAATATTGTTGCCCAATCTGGCGGTCGAACGTTTAAATTCTGAAATTCTAAGTATACCTACTAAATTTTGTGCATTTTAAAGAACTTTCGTCCCACATTCTATCCCTACAAATTTTATATAAATATGTAAACTGCTAATCCGCCAATGTAACAAACCTTAAACCTTTTCATTATAATATGATTCATGGCCAAAGCAGAAAAAATGGGGCGTTGATAACTATGTTTAAAACGCACAGCAGTATTTCACTTTATTATTATTTTGTTTTATGTTCTTAAATAATATTATATTATTGCAACACATTTTTTTGGTAGTTTTTTTACTAAATTGAATGTTCACCTTTGATAAATACAAGGTACATACATGTGATGTAGTAAAATAATTGTGCAAAACTATTCGTAACAAATAAAACACTTAACAAATATTGTACAAGCGCCGCTAATTGAAGAAACTAACACTCGAGAAGTCACTGCGTGTTTCAGTCTGACAAAATATTTTCTTGTAAATGTGATGCCAATGATTGATAGTCGCGACGAGCGCGCGCTAGAGCCTTGAGAACTCAATTGTACGGCTACTGTTCCGGAACCAAACGTCGACTTGCGAACTCGTTTGCTAACATTATGTGTGTCATGTCTATAAAATATGCATCATGCAGGTTTGAATAGGTTTGCATATTTTTTACACGTAAAATTGCATTAGGGAAGTTTTGAAAGAATCTTACACCCAGACAACAAATACTTGTACTCAAATACATATTTTGAGTGGGAATTGTACCCATGACCCCGGTGCAACAGTCAGGTTCACTAACCACTGCACGAACGGGCCAGTCAAAACTAATTAACTAACTAACTTGTTCCGAATTATCTTTATTGGTATCTTGGTTCTCTGACCAATTGCATAAATTGACAAAAATTTCTTTGTTTTTTAGATTATTTTGTGCAGCCGGCCTCAGTTGCTAATATTACATCTTTACAATGCTGTGTAAACGGTTTGACCATTACTCTAAATGTTCCGCGATTTCTATGAGGGCAGCGAGACTGAGCGCATAACTTAGTGAAATAAGATACCCATCCCACGATTTAGTTATAACGTAACTACATTCGCACAATAATAACTCAAAATGTATGCTTTCGATTTCTTGCAAGTGAAGTATCATTAAGTAAGTTCAGTACATCTGACTCTTTGATTAGCTGGATTTCTATACCACTACTGTGTCTGTTAATAAAATAATTCAGAACTGTAATTAATCAAAACAATATCTCACCCTTCATCACGACACGCTTGATAGTGTTAATATCGTTGTTTGAAAGGTCAAATAATTACCAAATTTATCTCACTACGATCGAATCAAGTTTGGTCCGTAAAGATGTTACAGACGGACTACGTTTGACGAGACTTTAACGATAAACACCAAATCTACATATGTATATTCGTTTTATTATATAATCTAGAATGGATTAATGAAAATTTTCAAATTTTAAAAAAGTTCTAGGTATTCTTGATGGCATGTCACAGCTATTTGGACCGATAACGTCAAATACTAAACAATGGAGCAGGTAGAAGTTACCGGAACCTTCATGCATGTGTGTATCCTTCCATGAACTATATTATATTAGTTTACTAATGATCACGCATTAATATAACTGCTATATTCCTTTTCCCGTCACACTACTCGTTGTCGGTGATACAAGCAGCTAATCACGCGCGGCCACGGCGACTGGAGAAGATTTCGAAATGTCAAGGACGCTACGACGTCAACTGATTAAATCTTTACATGAACTATAGAATTGACCGTGAGACTAGCTTTTGCTCCTTGCTCGGCACTTAGTTCATATCAAGAGGTTTCATGTCGATATGCTTTGCCTATTCGTTTTGGCCTAAATCAAAACATTACGTAATATCACGCCTGTAATCCCCGAAGAGGTAAGCAGCAAAGTGTAGTACACGCCGACATTTCTCCAGTTACGTTTATGTCCCACTATAGAAAAAGTGGTGGGTCTATTGCCAAACACCGGGCACATATCCAAACTTCGAGCCACTACCAGGAAATCTAAAAATTTATTACAAAATTTATACACAAAATTATTTTTAATACGAGTATCAGTATGACAAATGAAACATCTTCCACGTGCATTGCAAGTATTAAATATCTTATACATAAAACAATGCCTTTTACGATTTGAGTATAATTCAACCATATTAAACGTGCAAGATATAATGAATGATAAAAATAAGAAATATCCTAAGATTGACTCACGCAGTTAGAGCCTGTACTAATGTAGTCAGGTACGTGATAAATATGTATATATATATACATTTATAAACACACATTTAGCATGTATATAGACATTTTTATACACAGACAGACCAAACACTCGTGCTCATTACGCAAATATTTATCTTGGACGAGAATCAAACTCACAATAAAGATTCAGCGGCCAAGGTCCAACAGGCCATAATTAATAAAATGTATTTACATTTTTTATTCATAGGTTCTCAAATCGCGCTTGAACAATCATACTATGATTTACAGTCAATTAAATATTAATCTTAGTTTCACTGAATCCCATATTTGAAATGTTATTTAATTTATTGTTTCTGTTTCTAATTATTTATAAATAAAATATCAAGTCCTCCTCGTACATCAAGGTAACACTATTTTAAATTTTCTCCAAAAAAAATACTACGTTAATTTCTATGGATGATTAAAACTTTATGCGAAAATTCATGAACACAGGTGCTGATGGACACCAACGCTCAATGGTCTTGAACAAATGAGCCAGATATTGTCAGGCTAGGCCTGTATGTATAAAGAAAGTGATGAATGTGATGGAAGCACGACAGGTCTGTTAAGATAAAGATATTGAGCACTTCGTGCCCTCTGCCTTCTCCATAATGGACCTGGTGTGATGATATAATAATAATTAACGTAACATCAAGCCTGTAATTCCCGAAGCGGTAGGCAGAGGAATGTAGAACACTCCCACGTTTCACCAGTTACGTTTAAGTTCCCTTACGAAATAAGTGGTGAGCCTATTGCCATGCATCGAGCACATTTCCAGACTCCGAAACACTACTAGAATATCTAAACTAGAAAAATTTAGTAGTGTCCGATCAGGGAATCGAACCCGGAACCTCCCGATCGGCAATCGCACATGGAACTAACACGACCAACGAGGCAGTCAGGCAGTAATAAAAATTAAAACCTTATATACCGAAAACATCGAAATTAGAACTGTTATCAATGGTTAGATATAATAATAATAATAAGTGTGTGTGTGTGTTTGTGTGTGTGTGTGCGTTTGTTTAAGACTACCTAATTGTACAATGTGGGCTATTATTTAAATAGGCTCAGAAATTTCCAATGAGGGTGAGTCAAGTTTTCTGCTGCAAGCTGTCTTTTAAGTAAAGCATTTTTGTATTTCATTTTAAATGCCGCTGAACTTATCTTTTTTCTTAAAGGAGGGGGGAGGTCGCTCCAAATTGTTTTAAATGAATTATAATTTATATTTACTTAAACTTAATTTAAAATATGCAATACAGTTCATTTGTTGGAGATACAAAGGGGAGAGTTAAAAAAATATTCGACCACAACAAAGTTTAAGATTAGGTAGCAAGTCATGACGTTATTAATTCTAGCGAAGGCATGTAACACTATTACGAAATTTGTTTACGGTTTTGTTGTGCTGTATGGAAATTCTTTAATCCGCCGCGCGTGGATAAAACATATTTTTCAGAGTTAAACGATGTACATTTCAAAACCTAACTAAGGCAGGTATGCGGTTTCATATCACGTTTCTAGAAAAATGAAATTCTAATTTCATTTCTCTTGTACTAAACAAAAATTAAAATAAAATATTTATATATTTAGGTATAGTATATACAATTGCACTTGTTTTGGTTAGTGTGTTCAAATTGATGTTCATTCCTAAGCAGTAGCTCACGGCATAAATTGCTCTCGAAGCCGATTTTTCGGATGTAGGCAAACGTCATCGATATTCTAGAACACCTAAAAGTTCTTTATGATGTTCTTTAAGAAGTTGTAAAAATCACCAATCTACATTTCGGCAACGTAGTTTATTATGACATCACTTTATTATGCTCTCACTCGAAGAGGAGTTTTGTATTGAAACATTTCACTAATTTCATAACGCTTTGTGGTGTATCGATTTAATACAAATTACATAACGTAATTATGTTATTAATTTAAATGCCCTGTGGGAATTTAGAGATGATAACAACAATAATACAGCTTTAATTAAATTGTTTGTCCCAATTCCCGGGTATGTTATCATTACATAATATTAAATTAGGTTGACGATAATTGTGTGTGGCTCGCGGTGTAGTTAATTTAAACTATAAATCCGGTAATAATTTCCCAAATTATATCAACTTAGGTGTTTGTGAATTTAGTTATTTAAAAGATTATAAGGGGAGTGTTAAAGGTAACGAAACAAAGAATTTCATGAGTTACGTTGATTAAACACTAAGCAGATGCAGCGGATTCTTTTATTTTATGGTATTGTGTGTATTTCGCAGGAGAGGTAGGCACAGGAGTATAACACACTTCAAAGGATTCACCATTTATGTTACAACTGAATACCTTCTTGGAATAAGGCGTGTACCTATAGCCGTACACTAGCTATATTTATTGTATAACTAAGACCAATTTGCATGATTCTATGAAATGGATTACGTATCAGTTGGAGTACTGTTGGATTGTTTTAACTTTTATTTTCTAGTATTTTTTGACTTCTGGACTGCCTCGTTGGTTGTGTTGGTTGCAAGTGCGACTGCCGATTGGGAGTTCCTTGGTTCAAAACCTGGGTCGGGCACTTCTAAATTTTTCTAATTTAGATTTTCTAGTAGTGACTCCGAGTCTGGATAAGTGTCTAATGGTAATAGGCTTACTACCTATTCCATACTGGGGCGTAAACGTAACTGGTGAAACGTGGGAGTGTGCGACACTCCTGTGCGACCTCTTCGGGAATTGTAGGTGCGATTTTGTGTAAGATTAATTCGTTTCATATCTATGAGTTTAAGCGCATACACGTAAACTCACTTGCTGTATGGATGGGGTCAACGCGGCATTAGCGAGACACGACGCCATAAAGTGGTGTTGCAATAAAATTCTTTACGACTCCTCGAATACTGAACCCTGAACAAGACCCAGAATTTACGTTTACCGAAACGATTTTCTTTCACTTTGATTTACTTAATATGTTTCAAATTGAAACTGTAATAAAATATTGGTTTCTATTTTATTATTAAAGTAGGTAAAGCAGGATGTTTGTATTTACAGTTATTATTTAATTATTGGTTCTAAGAATACTTTATTTACGGCTTAAATGTAAATGATGCATAATATTTTCTCCAAGGCAAATCTGGTAAAGGAGAAACGTGTACTAGGTGTAAACTTCACTTTTATTATGTGCCGAGACTATCACTACTTTATTGTAACAAGCTACTTATGTGATATAAGAATAAATCTACTAAATAATAAATTGATTGGTTTTACCTATTTATTATACATAAAATATATAAAATTTTCTTGGTAAGTATTTAGAAATAAGCCACTGCGTACTGCTGCCATCGGCGTGAACTTATGAGGATGCAACTTGGATATGTGCGATATTAGATTATGCCGAAAAACACACACATGAGTTCAGGCGGTGGGTACTTGAATCGTGCATGCTGAACTCATGAAATGTATGATAGTGAAGTACTTGATTTGTGTACGTAATTGGTCATATAACAGTGATGTTGCGTAACACACCCAGAGTGTAGTAGATACTTGAGACGGGAAATTGAAATAGCCGGTGCGGCACTCAGATGTACAGTGAATGACTAAAATATGATACTGCCGTAACATTATTGTTGTCACCATTAACTCAATGTGTCAAATTTATGGACATGTCCCAAAACAATATACTGTACGAAATTATGGCCCTCATAAAAAGTTCTAATATAGAGGCGGTATATTGATTTTAACGAAACGGAATTAATGTTGAAAGCACAGGTAATCATGTCGTATGTGTTACAAATGGAGTTTGGGATAATTTGATCATATTAGTGGTAGTTTTGTTGACTGCCTCGTTAGTTGAGTAGTTATAAATGCGACTGTCAGTCAAAAGGCTCCGGGTTCGATTTTTAACTTAGTATTTCTAGTAGTAGCTCAGTCTGAATCTGTGTCCGATATATGGAAATACGCTCCAGCCCTATTCCATTTCGGGATGTAGAATGCAACAATACTTTGCCTACCCCTTCGTGTAATACAGACGTGAAGATGTAAAAAAAGTTATGTTCCTTTAAATTCAACTTCAGATAGTGTTTCGGAATTCATGATAGCGTCAGTAAAATCTTTGCTACCCATGAAGATTATTTTCGAAAAATCTAAGTGACGAAGTTTCCGATTTAAATTTACTACGATACGAAAAACTTTACATGATTTCCGTTTATGATTTGGTTTTGGCGTTAATGATTAATGTTACTGATCGTTATGGATCAGATCACGCGGGATCAGAATGGGATGGGTTAAAATCAAAATCCGTCATGCCGGCTATGCTTGGATTGGCAAGCTGCAATTGAAACAATAATGTGTGTTGGTTACTTCACGAGGTTTTACAGCAAGTGACATCTAATCATCATCATCCTATTTGACTCCACTGGCAGCACATACCTACTTCTTTTGAGGGGTTTTGCCCATGAACCTCACGCTAGACATGTTCTGGATCGCAGAGCACAGCTTTTAGCATCACCTGCGCTGCTGCCTACTACATATATACGTAGCCAGGGCACTTAGTTGTGCCCATATATATCTCTCTATGTCTCTATATCGAATCTTAAAACGCACATGTAAATCATGTGCGTTTTAAGTGCGTAAAAAACGAAATCAGCGCCAAAATGTGGATGATGCTGCAAAAATACAACTGTTTTAAATGTATTATTGTCGTCGAATATCAATGATTGTTATTGTCTATGTTAATGTCTATGTCTTTAAATTAAAGGTATTTTAATTATTCTGCAGATCCACATTGTAAAACTTCCGACCGTAATTTCAAAGCTTAGTATTAAACTATCAATTCTCTAGGCGGCTTAGCGCATACCAATTAATGTCGTAAGCCATGGTAATAAGATTTTAATTAAATTAGCCATGCTCAGGAAAATGAGATGCCGGCTGATGGATGCCAGTTAGTTGCAAATTCTTGTTGATTATTTTGCATTAAGTGGAATTCTTGAGAAATGGGTCGTCATCAATCTCAAGTTATAACTATCGTAACTTGTATCGAAATTATTGTTAGATATATTGATGTTACAGTTGGAGTTCGTGGTATATAAAAATAATATTTATAGAGCAGATAGAGTACAGTAGATAGAAAAGAATATCAGAAATTTAGAAAATTCAACATAGAGATAAGTATTAGAGGTCGATTTAAGAACGAATTAAAAAGAGCACTGTTTCAACGTTGGAATTTGTACGATGCAAATTTCCATAGATAATGCGTAAAACTTTTCATCAGGTGTCCTCATTTGTCCTAAGATGCTAGACGTATTTGCTGGATTTATTTAGTTTAGAAAATCATGAACATTGTCACAATGAAATTTTCACAAAATGACCGCTTAACACGAGTCCCTCTGCGTGTTTTTTGCCTAATTCAAAACGCCGCGACTGTTTTTACAATTATGATCTAACCACCCATGTCGATTATCACACAGTCATTAATGAAACTTAGCCAGCAGCGGTCGCGTATTCACCAACAAACCGCGCCTCGTATTGCATAACTGTATATAACATAAATATGTATGTATATTCAACATCTGCCACAGTTGGAGACATTAATATAATATCACAATCCTAGCTGTTGCTTGTGGGTTCGATTACGCTACCGCAGAAATAAGATATTTTCTTTTATAGTGGGCTATCTCCATATTAAATTTCGTTATTGTCCGATCATTAATTGTTGCGTGATCAGGTAACATTAACACCACCATTAACTCTTTAATTTTCCTCCTATAGGATCCTGGTTGCCTTAAGAAACGTTACGGGTAACGTTTCGGTCTCTTTATAAATAGTCAGACAAACCCTTGAAAAATATTTTTTTTTAAGTCTATATCATATACGCGAGATGTACGGATTACGACTATCCAAAAGTATTTGAACGTGGATAAATATCGTTTAATTGATGATGATGATGTAGACTACTCGTAATAGGTTATTCATGGGATGAAAGTCAATTCGCTAATTGCTTTATTGGATTATCTAGAGATGATCTCCTTATTAACATTTATATCATATCATGTCCCCAAACAAAGTCCATAACAAGTACCTACACGAATTAATCATAACTTTGATCGCTATAT
>DWDW01001570.1:0-11395 GCA_018245635.1 Mimoniades versicolor eupheme | reverse complement strand
AATATATGTTATTAAATTTACTCACTTCATACTATACACAATTCTTAGTTTTTCAAAACTTTTTGACGGCCTCGTTGGTCGTGTTGGTTGCATGTGCGACTGCCGAACGGGAGGTCCTGGGTTTGATTCCCGGGTCGGTAACCACAAAATGTTCTAATTTAGATTTTCTAGAAGTGGCTCGGAGTCTGGATATATGCCCAGTGTATGGCAATAGGCTCACCACCTATTCCATAGTGGGACGTAAGAGTAACTGGTGGAATGTGGGAGTGTTCTACATTCCTCTGCCTACCTCTTCGGGGATTACAGGCGTGGCGTTACGTTTATTGGTAACGAGATTAACACTACACTCCTGATTATTCGAATTTTAAACGATATGTAATGACGCGTAAATGGGTTATCTGATATCGGCCCCAAGAGAACCTATCATAGGGATAAGGGATATCCGGCCCCAATATAGAAAGGGATTAGGCCCCACACATGAAATAAATGAATCAATGTTTAACAGAGGTCGAACAGAACTAAGTATAAATAACGCTTTTGACTAAACGACGAGGAATGAAAGGGATTTTATAAATAGAATTCTTTCTTTATTTTCAAAACAATCCTTGCTGAAAGGTCACATTGTTGTTTTAATTTTTTGTCCGTTTCGTAAGCATTCTTTCAACTCCGTTTATTGATTTTTACAATTCCAGACACAAAAAAAACGCACACCAAAAATATTCTGATGAAAAGTTTTAATGTTCTGAACAATTTAATAAAATAAATCCCGTTACGCTGTGGGTCTTTGTAGAATATGAAAAAATAAAAAATTTACGTATATAATTGGCAAGTGTACACTAGGGACTAGTTCGTTGGTACAATGGGTAATGAACTTAACTGAATGCTAGACTAAGCGCGGAGTCGCAATGTCAATTTATACTCAAGACAAATATTTGTATGATGTGCACAAAAAAATTACTTAGGTATTTATGTTAGTTGTCCAAAAATTGCAGAAAAGTCGCGTACTAAGGTCACATACAAACAAACTATATGAAAACGTAACTTCACGCCTGTAATCCCGGAAGAGGTAGGCAGAGGAATGCAAAACACTCCCACGTTTCACCGGTTATATGAGATTCTTTAAACGATCAATATGGGTGGAATGGAAAGGATATAGTAAATTTTAAAGCGCTAACTTCCAACGTTGTACGAATGAAAAACGCTGAAATATGAGAAGTACTCGGAAGTAATTATACGACTTACAAGATTACAAGATAACATTTATAAAATAATATTTAATGAAATTTTTAACACAATAGTAATAAATTCCTTGGACATAATAAAAAACAGACTTCTTTGATTTGCTGCCTTAATAAATTGTAAAATACAAGTCAAAATTAAAATTTCGTGATAGAAACAATGTAATATAATTTAATGTCACTAAAAATACTATTCGGAGAGCGTTCCAATGTCGAAACTCAATAAGCTCCTCTTTTGGACATTCAGAAATATTCCAATGGAATCTCTTTCCAATTCCAACGGAATGTAGAGTATCTAGTTTCTTTTGTAATTATTTTGTTGTTGTTGTCGTTGTTGTAAGTTATAGCACATGTACTGTTAATATAGATGATAAAACGTATTACAAAACATATATGCGGAGTGTTATTTATGACTACATACTAAAAAAAAATCATAAGCATATGATTCTACTAACGGATACAGCTCATCTCGGTGAATGACAATGATAGTCTGCCATGATGGTCAAGTATGGGTTGGCATACAAGAAAAAAAAATATTGCACTATTATTCCCATAAATTTTTTGGACAAATGCATTAAACTAGACGTTTTTGTGTAATTAGCTTTGGCTGAATAAAAATTTCGTATACATTTAACATAAGATCTTTACCGTATACATTCAATGTGAGTATGTTATATTGATTATCAGTATACTTTAAAAGGGTTTTTATGGTAAGTAAATCGTAAGGCACAATTTTGATTTTTATCTACTAGTTGTTAACTGTAGCTCATCCTGGAAACCAGCCTTAAGCCATATTTCCTGTATTTTCTGTTTCAATAAACACGAAAGTACACTGTAGAGCAATTAATCTCATTTATACTAGGTATATTAACTTATTCTACAAACAAGGTTGTTCCGAGTAAATTGGAGAAATAATTAGCATAATAGGTAAGGAAAATCTCAATTAAGCATTATGTATTTACTCACGAATAGGTTGATTCCATGGGAACTAATTTTAACAGTAAGCTTATTACTTTAGAATTTTGCCTCTTAATCAAACGTCTGAAGTTAAAATTTCTGGCAGTGCCTCTCAGTTTACTAAAATTTTCGCATTTTGAAGTTAATGTAAATTATGACCAATAACGCTATTTGCCGTCCATATAAAGCATTTTGAGATATTTTACTATGCACGGGACTTGTAAATTTTGCCTACATCCTTTCGATTTGCCATTTAGTAGAGAGTACAGTAGGATATTCCAACGAAATCACTAACAATAATTTCTCACACAGCCGACGAGAGAAAACATCTGGCATAACAAACTGTGAAGCGCCGATGTCTCGAACTTTCCATGTAGGATTTTACACAAACCGTTCTAACTAAAATTCCTTCGTATATCTATGGAATTATGTCCTACATAGCCAAAAACATTTTAGAGGCTATAAAAAGGATAGCTTCTAGCCGTAGGACGGCTTCAGAGATGTTTCTGGAATGTCTTTTGAACTTCAATGAGAGGTTGTACTTTGTTTAGTGCGAAATCCAAACGTAGGTTCTGCTTATCAATCCGCTACGTACAAGTGTGTGAAACAAGGTCTACATAAATAACATTTCTATTACGTTAGTGAAGTATTATCATTCATCGTTATCACCAAGCCCTTTTTCGTTCCACTGCTGGAACGAGATCTCCTTTTAGAATAAAAAGATTAAGGGTATATATAGACTGGCATGTTAGCCTCTATGTCCAGCAGTAGACTGCAATAGGTTGATGATGATGATGATGATAGTGTTGATGATGATGATGATGATAGTGTTGATGATGATGATGATGGTAGTGTTGATGATGGTGATAGTGTTGATGATGATGATGATGATAGTGTTGATGATGATGATGGTGATGATAATGATACCGATATTAAACCCAAATTATATATAGAAGTAGTTTAGAAATAATATATTTCCATTTATATGATAGCTAGAATTAATCAGGCGTCGCTTAAGTCCTGAACACTACGTGTCTTATTTGAAATTATTCAACTCCATTTTGTTCAGTACGCCCATTCATTCGCCGAACCAATTTCGTCTAAGGTCTGCCAGCAGTACGTTTTAATGTTTGAGATTATCGGCATTAAGGAGACATTTGGAATACAGAAATTAAGTCATTTACCACGATTAGAAACGGCAAAGATCCGAAAAGACTTTGCCGAATCGTAACCGTATGCTGTAAGGATTTCACTCGAGTACAGTACGAGTTACATCGAATAGAGTAGATAACAGAGCAGAGTATTCCTGGAACTACACTAAAGGCACTCGGGTCTGTCCAATGAAAGGACTCGCCTCTTTTGTCGATTCGCTCTAAGACACAATAGAGGAGTATGAAGAGATTATTGTCGCTGAACCGGAGTACAAAATTGTTCAGAGAGGATGAATGTTTTTGTTGATTTGATAGTAGATATAGCTATATTTAAGTACATATTCTTATCTTCATAATACTTTCACTAGAGAAGATAAGTTTATAAATAGAAATGAAATCTTCCACAGAAATATAATATTGGATTTTAGAATTAGGAGCTGTAGAAAAAAACACACGCAAGCGAGATAAATACCAGTTTATTTATTTGCTACCTTTAAACCAAACTGGGTTATTTTGAAACGTTTACATTGCTATGAATACTCGTCTATTCTTAAGGAAGCGTTTATACATGTATAAAGACACACATTTGAATGTATGGTATGAATGCAAAAGGCAAAGTAACTGATTTATTTTAAGAACCCTTTGGATGGAATAAGGATACGTAGTAACAGTGTATATATATATCTTAACATGGAAACGCGTAACAATAGTAAAGAAAACATTTATTAGATTAACAAATTTATTTCGTATGTTCTCTAGAAACGTTACCACTATATTTAAGGAAAAGTACAATTGCCTTATGGCAGGTTTCAATTAACTTGCCCGACTACCTGTTCTTTTCTTATTATCACTCTTCTATGTAATGCGTATAATTTCTTTCGTGTAGGGACTAAGTAAATGGGCCGGTAAAAGAAAACACAACCGTAAAATAGATACGAGAATTTAACATTTGTCTTCATAGATATTATGAGTATACGTAATTCACGACTGTAATTGCCGAAGACGTGGGCACAGGAGTTTAGTATACTCCCACGTTTCACCAGTTACGTTCAGAGGTCCCACTATGGAATAGGTGGTATGCTATTGCCATTCACACATCCGAACTCCGAGACACTACCAGAAAATCTACGTTTGGAAAATCGAATAGTACCCGACACGGTATTTGAACCCAGGATCTCACGTTCGGCAGTCTGGCTTGCTACCGACACGACTAACGAGGCAATCAAAGTTAAAATAAAACATATTATTAAACTTTTCTTCGAAAATTATTTACTAAATATATTATTCCGTTCAAAGTTCTTACATTTTAAAAATAAGTCCTTATAAATAGCAGCTTATTTTGCAACTCACTCATAACTCCGATACGGGCACGTCCCGATCTATCAATCTTAAACTTAGTTGAACGTTTCACAGTGGGATTCCAGTTTTTATTACAATCAGCGCGTACGACGGACTACAGCGACTTATAACATTAGTTCAGAAATATCACTGATATAAAATTGTAATGACTAACTTTTTATAAGTTATATTACATTATAATATCTAGCTCACAGTGTACCCGTAGGAGTATTAAACGGAATAATATCTAGGCGTACGAAGAATTATATAATTCTTCGTACGCCTAGATATTATTCGCTTTATATAAAGCATTCCAGCATCACACGCCAGTTTCCTTACGGGGCCGTGCCTATTGGCCTCTTGAGTGCCTCATTGGTAGCGTTGGTTGCAAGCGCGACTACCGATCGAAAGGTCTTCGGTACAAATCCCGGGTCGAGCACTATGATTTTTTCTAAATTAGATTTTCTATTAGCGGCTCAGAGTCTGAATATGTGTCCGATGTACAGCAATAGACTCACAGCAACGTAGGAGTGTACTACACTCTTCTGCCTAGGGTGATTACAAACGTGATGTTAAGTACCCGTAGATTTGCATAACCGGGAGTCGTCAAGACAAGAGTGAATACGCACTTCCTACGCAAGCGCTATATGCTAGATGTGTCTCGCTTTCGATCAGGTGGGTTAACAGTCAAACGCGCGATTACTCACGAATTTAAAAAAATACCAAGTTTAACGCACACCTATATCCTTCTTGATCAATTGAATTAGTTATTAATTGATTTAATCCGTTTAAAATCCGTCGGAAAAGTCACTAGCCATTAATAATATTAACAAAGGTAAGCTGTTACGCAAAGCGCCAAACGTTAGTCCGAAATGTAATTAATGATTCTTGGATTGTATCCTAAGGGTAGTACATTTCATTTGTATTAATTTTGGCTATTGTCATATGAACATATTATATCAGTCGGAAGCAGATGTTAAAAACCTCTTAAGTAATAGCCAGTAATCATATTATTATTTTCAAATGATTCGGGGAATTATGAGTGGCCAAAGCAAGAGTATTACCTTCCCCTTTGATGTTAAAAATAGATATGGGAACGTCACATCACGCCTGTAATCCTCAAAGAGGTAGGCAGAGGAGTGTAGTACACTGTTCTGTCTACCTCTATAAAAAAATAATACACATACGTTATTAAACATATGTAGGTACATCATCTGTATAATTTATTTTCCACATAAGCCGCGAACGCCCACACTGTCATTGGCCATAACAATGGCCGGTAGATAAATGCAGGGTAGACGGGCCGACGATCGTATACGCTTGAATAATTACATAAAAGCTTTATTTCGTTTGAATTGTCTCGTTCATTCAATATAATTAAGCACTTATTTTGAATTTAAAATTAAGATATGTGTAACATTGGTAATATTTTTTCTTATATGGGTAGCTGCCCATCAGAATAACACTTGTTTTGGTAAAATTGTAAAGAAATATACATGTTGAAATTGGTGTGTTACTAAATAATGAACAGACTTTGTTACTAAAATTATTATAGATATAAACATAGACCTACAAAATTTTGAATAAAATGTACCAATAACTGTTACAACACCATAAAAATGTAGTGAGTAAAATATGAGTAGACACCCAAAATATGTAAAAGTAAGTACACAAAAAATCGCTTTAACAACTTTGTTCCTGAAAACAACTTTAATGCTTAATACTTGTCCATGTGAAAATTCGTTTAAACATTTTATATAAGTATATGCATACATACATGCATAACTTCACGCCAGGTCCTTACGGGGTAGGCAAGGAGCACCGAGTACCATATATCTAATTCACCCCTTACATACCTGCCGCGCTTCTTCTACATTCATCACTCTCTGCAGATACATATACATAAGTACTTATATACAAAAGGTATTATATCTTTCCGCTATATTTCATTTACTCTTTAATGTTTAATGCCACTTTTCATTCACACTCATTGATTTGTATTTTACCAAGTAACTGTTTTCGAATATTCGCGTATATTTTTAGACAAAATACAGAAAGGATTTACAGCGAGCCCTTGAGTATAAACATTTCAGACAAACGAATTTACACAAAATGTTTCATAGATAAGTACTATTTCTTTTCATAGGTAATTTTATGTTTCCATTATTAAATGTTCGTCTTTGTGGTCCTATCATTATGGATACTTCTATATCTATCTCTTTCTCGCGTGAGGGGGCGATATAGTGCAAATTGAAAGTTACAGCTACACATTTCTGAGAATACTTGAAAGGTTACATTTGTTCTGAGTGATGTAAGCCTGATTTATAACAAAAGAAACGTCAAACGTATGAGACAAAACGACTTTTAACGACCATTACGGTACATTTTAATGTCCGTAGCGACTGATAAGGAATATGTAAATTGAAACGAAGCAACCATTACATTAAACTGTCTCTTACCGAGGATTTTACGATTTAACCAATGTAAAGTTACACTGTAAACGAAACGAAACGTAAAATCACTGATTTATTGTTTACTTTGCAAATATATAGGACTCATGAGAATAGCCACAGGTAATGAATACTTTGCGTGAGTCGACTGACTGATTTATTTGAGTTTATGTTCGAACTTCAAACATTTCAAACGTAAATCATCGTTCGACAAATTCAGCAGAAGAATTTTTGTTGAGTTTCAGATAAAAAGTAAATTGTGAATAATTTTTTTGCAAAATTTGACATGTTGGTATTTGAAACACGATATCAATTTTACCTTTCCTTAACAACGCCATCTAGAAGTAAACAAAGGTGTCATTTATTTAGCCCAAAGGAACCTTAATAACTGCTCTTAATGTGTACAATAATCATATTGAAAGTCTTTGAAAGCTGCTATTAATATCTTGGTAGACTACAAATTTCTACTATAAAAAGTAAATCATTATATTTATTAATTATTAATCATAATTTTAAATAATTTATTAATAAATTGTTATAAAGATAACATATTCATTTATATCTGTCTGATCGCGTTTGGGCGCATCCTACTTAGTTATGTATGTACATCTATGTGCCCCGACTGATTACGGGCAACAGAGTAGGCGGAACGAGAAGCTATGCCCTGAGATAACCAACCTACATGCCCAGCGTACGTACTATAAGAAAAACCTTTAAGGGAGGTCATGTCAAGCAGTGGACCGAAATAAGCTTATGAAAATGATGTTCAATAATTAATTCTTACTGTACAAAATATATCACTGAGTTGAACGCTTATTGAAAGTTTAATATAATGAATGTAACATGGCGTAAAAACATGGCCGATGTATAATTAAGTGACGGTTAACCGCAAGGACCGATTCATTCCGGGTGACCCTCGTCAATATCGACGTCACCAAATACGCAATTTTCGCAACATTATCCAAAGCATTCTATCCATTGACTTTCAAAATACTGTTTAATATTTCATAGAGTTGCGAAATTGGGTAAATAGGAAAAGTCCGGCTTAGTACGTATATCTTCTTTACTAATAAAATAAACACTAAATATGCGAAATCATAAATGTTTTGATGTTTACGACCATGTGGCTTTAAGTCGTTATGTTTTATACAAGTATATCGTTTTGGATAATAGTGACTGCCTGGTTATAATGAATGCCTGATCGGAAGGCCTTCGGTTCAAATCCCAATTAGGTCACTACTGGATTATGGTACCTACTTTAGTTTTTCTAGTAGTGGTTCAGAATCTGGAAATGTGCCCGGTGTATGGCAATACATATGGAACGTGGAAGTGTGCTACATTTATCTGCCTACCTCATTGGGGATTACAAGCGTGATGTTACAGGAATAGTGAAAAGAATCTTTTATTATTCACAAGGCTGCTAATATTTTTTAGGGGTGATGTAATTGAATATAAGCAGCTTAACTTACGCATGTTGGTTCAGGATAGCTCTACTACTCGTAGATTCAGGCCTTTTCATAATTGAATTATGATAAAATTTTTGAAGAGGTGCAAGTTTTAACCACTTTTTTAAAATTCTCCAATTTCTTTTCAAATTCAATTCAAGTATCATTTATTCGAAATTGGTTCATTACAACACTTTTTGCACGTCAAAAACCGCCGCTTCGGAAAAAGCCTCGGAATTTTTTTTAGCGATTCAGTTTTTCGCCTTACGAAGCTTTTTGATAAAAGATTCCTGGTCATACAATCTTGCGCTTGCAGATAAATCATACATAATAACGAGATGATAGAGTATGAGTAAGTATGTTTCACATACATATGTACATACTGGGTCCCTCACGGGGTATGTAGGGTATCTTTTTTATTTAGCAATAGATTTGCGTTTCACTGCTATCCCACCGGATAGCCATTCGCCTTATTCAACCAAACCATTTCGTCTTATTCAGAATGGTGTCTACGATATGTGGATGGTACCCTGCTGTAGCTCTGGACGTCCGGTAGTAGAACGGAGCAGGTGGAACCAGATTATGGAGCTCTTAATAATAATAATAATAATAAATATCTCGGGACAGTGGAGAGTGCGTGGACGCGGCCATCTGATCCCAAACTAAGCGTCAAGAGAGCTTGTGGTATGGTAACCAGATGGCTGATAAACTACATATATAAGTACATGTAAATAATACTTAAATAGATATATTTCTTTTTATTATTTTTACCACCCCGACACATAAGAAATACTTGTGCTCATCACACAAATATTTATTCTGAGTGGGAATCGAACCCACGACCCCCGGCGCAACAGTCAGGTTCGCTAGCCACTGCACCAACGGGCCTGTCAAATTATAAATTATAAATATTTAGAAGGCAATTGTATGGAAGAAATACGTAGGTGTTCATAAGATCGTAGATAATTCATAATATAATTCATAAGTTCATAAGATGATAAACTCTTTTTTGGTGAGAAAGTTAATTTTATTGGAAACTAGTACTGAAATAAATCTTGAATTATGTCTTATTTGAGTTTGGCGCTATCAGTGCTTCAGGAACACACTTTCATAGATTTTACCGAGAATGCTATAAGGTAACAATATCATTCCGTAATAAGATTCAGTAAAATCGTAACCACAGTTTAAGTAACTTTTACTAACGTATATTCTTATAAACGTAAAAGCCTGTAATCCCCGAAGCGATAGGCAGAGGAAGTGTAATACACTTCTACGTTTGACCGGTAACTTATAAACTTTCTTGTAAAAAAATTGCACTAATTGCACACTACAGTCCTGTTCGAGACCGGTTCCTCATGCCTACGATCTGCAACGATCTCTTGTGACTGCTGCCCGCTCATTTGGTACTTTATCCACATGAAACTTTAACAAAAGTTACTAATGAAGATAAATAGAGAACAGCTTAATATAGTAATAACTGTATAATAGAGTGGTTAATGGAGAAGCATTACAGGTCTGTTACATAATTGGCACTCGGTGCACTCTGCCTACCTGGTAAGGGATCCGGCGTGATGATATAACAATAACAACAAATCCTGCATATACTTTCCACATTTAGAAATAAACATTTTAATAAATAAAAGGTCAGAAGTGAATGAGGAAATGTTTAAATAACTTATTGCAAGGGAAAAACAACAGGTTAGACTGGTCCTCCCATGTAAGGAATATTTGGAGATGATGATGATGATCATCGATTATGTAGCAAGAGTTATAGGTGTAGTGGTATGGGGGAAAGTACGCGGTTAAACTTTAGCCAAATGAAAAATGATGATGACCAATAAGATTTATGCAATATTTTGATTGTTCGTACATATCTGTTAGCGATGTTTCTCGTACAGCAACAGCTTCGCAGTGTGCTTGTACTAATACAGATCTATACGTATAGAACCTCCTCGGCACATTCCCGACGCCGGAAGCCGTCGTTACTTGCCACAAGAACCCCGCATTCATTTGTATATGGGCGCGTAATTAACGCGTTTGTCCTGCGCACGGAGTTTTTCGAACCGTTTCGCGCACGCCCATGGAAATATCGCGTTACGGGCGCAAAAAACGCACCAACGAATGCAATTTTTAGACGCCATTGGACAAGTACGTTATTAATTTTCGATTGAATAAAGGTGATTTATATAATGCAGTTCTATACAGAAAATTGTATAAAGAAATATCGCACTGAGTACTATCAGTGTACAACGAAAGAATATCAGTTCTTTCGGCTGAATGTACAATATTTTCTTGCTGTACCGTTGTAAAAGATGGGCGGGAGCCACGCCACTATCAATCACATGTACCGCAACGATACAATTACATCTTCAGTATCACGACTACATGATTGGTTAGTAGCGATCAATGCTAGCAAGCAATCACTGCAATTAGGCAATCAAATTAAACCAGTAACGACTGCTACAAATAACTCATTTTAGACACATTTAATTTTATTGTAATTCCAAGTTCTATTGCAATCTTTGTTCTTTTGTACAGCCTGGACAGAAATGTGACGGTATTAGCGGTGGTTTCGATGCTTCGTATCTGATTATGCCGCACAATTCAAAAAGCAAGAGTATGCCTTTCATTCTGAAAACTCATATTCTCACGCCTATTTTCTACAGAAATAGGCAGATACTAACAACCTGCTATGGTCTCGGCAGACTTTTCTTACGCTCTCTACATTCACTGCCATTCCGTACGTACCGAGGTATTCTTTTAAACGATTGACTGCTACTTAAGTGCTCTTAAACTCGTTGTCTTTTCACAGGCCG
>DWDW01001569.1:0-11395 GCA_018245635.1 Mimoniades versicolor eupheme | reverse complement strand
ATCCTAAGCACGCGGGTCGGGAATCCCATGTCCTGCCCAACTGCGAAAATGTCCTGCCCAACAGTGGCCAGGACATTTTCTTGTTTAGTAGGTTCAAGTAATGATGATTACTCGATGATTATTCGATGGATAAGTCATTGCGAAAATAATATCCAACATATTATACTTATTTCCAGTATACTTTACTCCTCTGCCTACCTCATAAGCAATTATGGGCGTGATGCGACTTTTTTTAAGTATCCATCATTTTTATGGATTATATCTATATGAATACTTATAACGAATCTCTAAAGATCTGAATTTGATGTACATAATATGTGCCGCTCAATTCATCAAAGATTCCAATGTACATATATAATCCTACGTATATACAGTATTGTCACGCTAGTTCCACTCTTTATTAAGTGTAGAGTCGGCAGAGAGTAAAGGTTTCCACCGGCTATGCCTTGGCAAACTTTGTTCGCTAGCTCTACATTGAAAAATGAACGCGAAATTAGAAATTGAATGTCAATAAATATTAATGGAGTACCCTAACTATCTCGGGACTCTCTAGGATAGCGCCGCGTCGCCCCAAAGTCCAGCGAAAATTAATTAAGGGAGCCCTGCTCTATTTGATAGATGATAGAGTTGAGTTCATTTTCAATATACAAGAGCTCTTCATATAATGTAATAATGATACAGATTAAAAAGTTGGGCTAGATAGAGTACGTATCCAGTTAGTGTTTTGTTTACAAATAGCTGCGGGCCGAAGCTAGGGAAAGCTTATATCTAGCAGTGGGCTAAGATAGACTTATGATGATGAATTGTAATTGTTTAATTGCTATGTTTTTATATTCTTCCGCTCAGTTCTTTTTAGACCTATAAATTTGAAAATTATTTATATTTACTGTTATCAGGATATATTGAAATGAAAATGATTTAGTTGGTATATTCCAATACATCATGTTTTTCTGTGTACAATACTAGGTAAAATGTAGTCTTAAATATATGTATACTACGCGAAACTCCTTTTTTATATGTACGTGTTTATAATTCGACTATATGAGCATTTAAATGTGTATACAAAAGGCTCCGTTCAATGTGCGATTTATTACCGTACAAATTTTGAACGTACAGAGAAATTAAAATGTCTTTATGATGTAGGAAATTGCCAACAAAGACGCGTGAAATATGTTATTCACAAATATTATTTATCCAGCGAATCCCTTGTTAAGTTTAAGGTCCTGGGTTTGATCCCCGGGGGTGGTATAGAGCTTTTAACATGAAAATCTTAATATTACCGATGAGTCTGCGTCAATGTTCGGTAGAGTTGGGTTTATGAATATAGATCCACTACGTTTTCCATGATGGAACGTCAAATTTGTGAATATACTACATTTCGCCTACCTACGAGTACCTATCTGCCTACCTCTGCCTACCTTTTTGAGGGAAGTACAGGCGAGATTTTACATTTATTAAAAAAATAATAGTAAACACATTTATACCCACAAAGACAAGAAAACATGAATTTTAATAAGCTTAAACTTGGTGACAAAGAGCTGATACATGAGTAACAAATGGCTAATAGCAAAATGGCATATACATACATATATAGATGTAGGTAAAAGAAGAGCCTCAGCTTAGCTGGCAGGGGCACTGGTCCCACCCAACGCGGTTTTTCCGCTGGTCCCATCTTACGGCTAGTGTTGAATTGGTGCCTTATAATGGAGTCGGTGAAGAGTATGGTCTCACACGGTTCTTATTAAGAGAGTTCTCTTACGAGTATAAGTGGATTATCTAATTACCAGCAGATGAATATAATTTACAAACATAATTATAGGTAATGGTATATAATATAAAATATTCAAGGATAGTGAAATTGTTTTGTAATAGTCAAATATTTGGAATTCGTCTAATATTAAGATTAGATTGCGAGCAAATCTTGCGTGTTCCAAGGCTACGTCGTCAATTTTAACTGCATCCTCGCAGTTCAGCCCAGCTTTTACTTAACTAGTGATTTGTATGCTTTCAGAGTCAAGTAGTTACTCTCTGACCAAGTGCAGATATTATTGGTGTCATTGTTAATTTTCTTAATCGCTTCGTTTACATGTTTATCAAATGAAAAATACAGTTGTATAGCACCTGCATATTCTATTTAATTTCATATTACGTATCTCAATACCTACGGTAGCCTGTATATACGGCTTCTAATCAGTAAGATCTGCATTTGTTTAACCAACAGATTCCTCAGAACCAGAAAAAATAGTCCTATAGAGTCTTCGAATGCATTTCACTTTCTTCGATTTTCTTTCAGTCAAGAGGATTATACATATGTACGACTCTTCTAATGTAATGACTGTAATAATTCATCATCATCCACATCATCATTATCATAATCATTATCAGTCATGAATTTAGATTGAATCAACTGATACAATTTAGATAAATATATTGAATCTGATATATTGAATTGATTACAAAGGCTCTTAGGTTTCATCTACTCAAGGTCCACTAAATGGTGACCGTATTAATAAAAACATTTCATTGACGAGCTCGAGAAATGATTTGAACGAACCAATTCTTTCCGAATCACGTGGAATTAATTGGTCTTCATATATCCTGTGGCATCATTCCAAACGGTCTACAAGTGACTTATAACACAACACCGGTATATTATTGTCTAATTAGAAATATTCGTACGCCTGATGCGATTGAAATTCGATGTGGCAAGTTGAAACACACCAAGCGTGGAAGCTTCCAGAATGTGCAAAGTGATAAACATGTGACATTGTATTACTTAAGGGGTTAGGCATAAATAAAAAATACACCAATATTTTTTCCATGAAGCGTCATTCTACTAAAAGTTACGAGTTGCATCTGACGAAATGTTCAGTCAACACAATTTGAACCTTATATCTACGCGCTTAGAGTACACGATGTTCGCTAACATGATATGAATGAACCACATTGACGTGACATACGTCACAATGAACAACAAGGAATCGTAACAACAACAATTTACGTTCGTAGGTATACAATACTACATACAACTCGCCGACCGCGTTACTAACGTTAGTTATAAAGAGTTCGGCGTAGTTGAGAGTCGTATTCAGCGTATTTGATTCATAGTTGTCGTCGGCGCGCTGCTACGAATCCGCACGTCGGTCGTTCGAAATTTAAAACAAGGTTGTGTATTTTTTAAGTTTTTTTTTATTAGTGTAACAAGTTAATCATTTTGTCTTCATTTCTTCCATTTTATTTTTTTTCAACAATTTAGTCTATTGTTAATTGTTATTCATAGGTTAAGACACGATATAGGTCGGGCATAATATGGCACACTAAATATGTTTAAAAACCATTAACGCAGATAGGTACTTTGTAAAAATAAAAACGTATTCTATATTTGAATATCTTGCAATATTACTAAATTAAACCTTGTCGGACATAGTCGCAACACATTTAGAGCTACATTATGTATCACTATTCATTCAATTTAGTTATTACTTTATTTTCCAATCCGTCATCATTCCAATTGTTTATCGGTTGTTATGGAAACGCTTCGGCTAGATTGTATCACGCATAGAGGTTCCATGTTGGTTTTCGATCCATCAATTTGGTTACAATGTATTTGACGTATGAACTATATTTGTAACGTAAACATATCTGGCGAAACGTCGGATTGTACTACACCACTGTGCGTACCTCTTTGGGGATTACAAGCGTCATATTACGTTTAGCTCTATTTGTTTGAACGAAGTGTAATCATAAAGCATGTGTAAAAAGTATTTTTTAGTTCCTAATATTTAATATTTACCAAATTAATCCTTTACATGTTAATAACAATGTGTGTTAAGCTTTGATACAAATTCATAACATTCATGTGAAGTTACTTTGTAGTATAAAGTTTTACGGTCCTCTTATCATGTAGGTAATAATGGTTCCATCGCCATACATAAAAAATACTATAATTTAATGAAAATGAATTATTATGATATAAAATAATATATTCTCGTATTTCATAGCCAAAAATCTAATAACAAATTTGACAGATTTTATGGCAAATATTTTTTTTAACTCCTCACATAAACAAAAATAAAAATACATACATCTTATAGATCACAATAGACAATATACGTATTCGGTATTTCTTAAAACTTTCATATAAAGTTTGCTATCAGCACAATTAACTTATTTAAGGTTCATTAAGGTTCATTAAAATCACTAATTTTTTTTTCTGACCCTTTTTATCGTTCCACTGTTGGAACATGGGTCTCCTCTCAGAATGAGAGGGTTAATGCCATAGTCTGCCACGCTGCCCAAGTTCGAGTTGGTAGACTTCACACGCCTTAGAGAAAAATTATTATATTTAACTCTAAGGCGTGCACGTTTCCTCACGATGATTTCATTCACTGTTATATTTATACGCAATACATGCAATATTTATTACAAGTGATACTTAAACTTAAAACGCACATTTTTGTGAAGATGTGCGAGCTAGGATTTGAACCCGGGATCCCGGAGTGAGCGGTCGAATTTCAACCATAGGATATCACTTTAATTTGTTTCTTATCTTCCTAAGATACTGCAAATGTCCGAACACGTAATGAATCGTAAAGAGAAAACTCCAATATTATTCTATCACCAAATATTCTGGGACTTAGTCCCTATGACTGAGTGAAACAAACCAAGTGTACTGAACGCCTATTGTCATTTATCAGCGTAATATCGCAGTAAGGGTAATATCTTAGTAACCCGGTCCTATCAGCTTATCTGACAACGAATTTCCTACATTCTATATACATGTTTATTGAACAAATTTAATCAAATAACTGTTACATAATTACAGTATGGGCAGATAAATAACATTATATTATGATAATTATACATACAACGATGTGGAACTGAATTAACGCCGCATCCTGTTTATATACGAGTATATAGAGCTATTGTACTTACGCCTAGTTGGCTACATTTTCATTTAGATGGATGTACATACATACATATCTTCATGCCATATCCCTCACCGGGTAGGCAGAGTACACCAAGTGTCACGTGTAAATGTATGTATGTTAGTTTTATGTACTACCTTACACAGCGCGTTGCTAACAATAGGTTTTTTTTTCTGACTTTCAAATTTTTCTAACATATTTTTGGTAGTGGTTCAGAGTTTGGATATGGGTCCGATGTATGGCATTAAGATCACCACCTATTCCATAGTGCGACGTAAACGTAACTGGTGAAACGTGGGAATGCACTACACTTCTCTGCCTACCTCTTCGAGGATTAGAGGTATGATAACATCACGTTGTTTGTCTGATTCTCAATAATCAGTATAGATATATATATCTATAATTGAAATTATATTGAGTGTCGAGCCTGAACTTTGTATTTCGCTATGACGTCACAGCTTCTTACATAATAGGCTGTCACGAGATATAATTATTTAATAGCGGAGTTTATGGAAAGCGGAAGATAGCGGAAATAATGGTATGAATTAAAGTGGCGATATACGCAAAGTGGTTGGAAGCGGCTGGCTACGAAGAGCTGAAGATCGAGCTCAGTGGCGTACTGTTGGAGAGGGCTATGGTCAGCAGTGGGTACGAATAGGCTGATGATAATAATGATGATCATCATCAGTCTATCTCAGTATTGCAGTGCACTGGACATACGACTCCACAAAGAGCGCCATCGCGTCCTGTCTGCCTGCAGTCTTTCGCAGTTCGTCACCCCACCTGGCTGGAGGGCGACCTACACTACGTTTGCCGAGCAGCGATCTCCATTTCAGAACCAAAAAAGTCCACTGACCGTCCGTTCGTCGGTAGAGATGTCCAGCCCATTGCCACTTCAGCGTGCTAATCCTTTGAGCACCGGTGACCTTAGTTCTCTGACGGATTGTTTCATATCTGATCCTATACTTCAGAGAAACTGCGAGGATAGCTCGCTCCATAGCACGTGGAGCGACTCCACGTCCACGTCTCAGCTCCGTATCTCATGACGGGTAGGACGCACTGATTGAAAACTTTAGTTTTTCATCATTGTGGAATGGATGACGAGAATACCCCACGAAGTTTATCAAATGCTGCCCAGCAACAATTTTTCTCGCCCCGGGCGGCTTAAACCCACGCTGCACCAATGTATTCAAATATTAACATAAGATATTACGTATTCATGCATTAAAATTAGATATTAAGTATACAAGTAACAAAAACTTCATAATAATAATTCGATACTGTTTGTAAAATTACTTGATATAGAGACATCGTTGTTAACAGTCCAGGGCCGCTGTTGTTTTTAATTTATATCGTGTGACGTCATATTCCGACTGCATTATTGTTACAAAATGTACCTATATGAAAGTTTTTATCAATGGAATTTTTTGTAAGAACTGCCTTTAGATTTTCGAGAAACATCTGATTATGCGTCGCAACTTCTCCCTTGCACTTTTTCATTGCAGGTTTGAATTTTACAGTTCTCCCATTGCTCGCTTCGTTTGTTTTATTTGTTTCTCATTCATTTATTTATTCATTCATTGTTAAGCAATAATTTTCTTTTACAATGAACATTAAACCTGTTTATAGCATTTGGCATGGCAACCTTTGTTGCATTATCTATCGGTTAACACTTTGGTAAATAATAATAATATTTCTAGAAATTTCACATGCGTCCATGTTATCCCAAACTAAGCGGACTCTTAACATCTACGTGAATGACTTTAGCTTCAGCGCGAAAGAGCTTACTGATGGCAACTAATAGCTTAATGTAAATTCAATTTTTATTTCAATTATTCCATTTCATAATAATAGCGTAAAATGAACTCTGTAATTTTCGTGTGATATTCATGAACTGCGGACAACATAATTAACCTCATTAACTGATTATATCTTATCAGTCTATGATTAATAACCATTGATTATTCTAATACATAATTATGTTCATTACTAAAAAACAAGCGATCTCTGTGTAACAAAGCTAAGGGCATATAGCAGATGTACCTACTGACCATATAAGTCATGCATGACCGATAAGTGATTTATCAGTGACTCCCTTGTGGCTTTCTAATTCTACGAATACGATTATCTACTTATGGATTAAATTTTTTACAACAGTACCTAAATATGTGAATACTAAGTAACACTGAAAATGCTAATATACATATGAATATTTACATTAAATTATTAAATATTTCAAAATATTCAACAGAAATAATTTTTAATTTACTATACTGTTTTAATATATGCAAATAAATAAATGACTGTACGATAAAATGACCAAATTTAGATTAATTTAATGCATAGATTATACAAATTGTCTACTAGTTTTATACAAAGTACTTAATTATATTAGTTTAATACCCTTAGATTTATACAAAACACTTGAATTGAAATGTCTTAACGTAAAGTAACATCACGCCTGTTATCCCCGAAAAGGTAGGCAGAGAAGTGTAATAGACTTGGGAGTCTATTACACTTCTTTGCCTACGTTTCACCAGATATGTTTACGTCCCACTATGGAATAGTTGGTGAGCCTATTGCCATACATCAGTCACAAGTCCAGACTCCGAGCGATTACTAGAAAATCTAAATTAGAAAAATTCTATAGTGCCCCACCCGGGAATCGAACTCAGGACGTCCTGATGCGCAGTCGCGCTTGCAACTAACACGACCAACGACGTAGTAAATTTCTTAAAGTTCTTTTTTAAATGCAATTATAATTTGCTCAGTTCTCTGCGCCGGTCCATTTGAAAGAACACTAACTGAACGCGCGTTGTTCTACCCCGTGTGATAGACACCAATTCACCACGAGAAAATTCGGCATACCTATGCATGCGTTTTGCTATCAATGCCATGCATGGGCGAGTAGTTAGTTAAGG
Organism: Mimoniades versicolor eupheme; assembly: GCA_018245635.1. Lineage (NCBI taxonomy): Eukaryota > Metazoa > Arthropoda > Insecta > Lepidoptera > Hesperiidae > Mimoniades > Mimoniades versicolor. The sequence continues at coordinate 3,546 of DWDW01001569.1, read as the reverse complement.
TATACCTAATACATTTTAATTATTCAAGGATCTCGTTTAAGTAAATACAATATTACTATTTGTTCGTCCTGTTTTACGTTGACGTTGATTCCATAAGTTTATGGAACGCCTACATTTGTAAAACGAAAGTAGAAAAATATGTTATTCTACGACCCGTTATTGACATGGTCATAAAAACGATATTAAATATTAACGAATTGAAAATTAATTTCTAATGCTTTCAAAATTTTCATTATCATTAAATAAAAATTATTTCACAAACGCGTAGGTAGGTATATATGTTAAAGGGTTAGGTGAACTAAAATAAGCTAATGTAATTCATACCCACTATCTCGGAATACGAATCTAAAGCGGCTGTAAGTAACAAACAATGGGCCAATATTCTGAAGGAACGCCAGCTTCTCTGAGATCAGTATGCGGAGTGTGTTTGCTAGATCAACGCTCACACGTCGATGCTTAAGAATAAAATTTGCATATCCATTCTGACGCTAGATGAACTAAATCTGTAGAAAAGCGTATGACCCTAAAACAGCCCGAATTTCAACATTGAAACAGGTTTTTCTTATATCACAAAAAATTAAGGAATTGAACAACTACATTAATGTAAACGAATGTTCTTTTCGGTTTTATGTAATACAGCCATAACTCGTGCCATAAAAATTATACCCCCGTTCTGGTGCTTTCAGGCCTAATCCCTTGGCACGTACCTTATAATTTAAAATATTATATACATTTTAACAATGCGTCAAACAACATTTTATATATATATATACCTCATTTACCTATTTTATATATATACCTCACCTATTTTATATATATACCTCATGCAATGCACGCATTATAATTATCCAGTGTAATCTCTGGGGCGTCTAAATGACTGCAATCCGCACTTATTCAGCGCGATGATGAAAACTACGTATATTCCTTCTTGTCCTGAATTTATGACAAAAAACTATTCCTACACAACAAAACAAAACAATAATTTGAAAGAAAAAACCGAAAAAGACATTATTAACATTCTTCATTAACCTTTATTCATGTTCATACGAAAGCGTATATTAATTGTGGGGATGTAATTTTAGTTACTAATTTGGACGTACATATTTAAATTTCAAATATCTATAATATTTTATTATTTAATTGCTAATATTTTTTGTGTAAATTAAATTAAATTCTTATTGAGACGGCGGATAATAATTACATTTCTTTATGTAACACATTAAGTGGTAGTGATACCTTAGTGATTTAAAATTCAGCCTCCCACATTGCAGGGATGGGGGGGGGGTTTAAATCCTGGCGCGTAGCTCTTTATAAAAAAAATAGGGTTAAATATCAGTTGCTATTACCGTTAAGGAAAACCTATTGAGGTAACCTACACACTAAATTCATAAAAAAAATGTTCTCTAAGGGCATGTAGGGTCTACCAACTGCACACTTAGGGGCAAGCGTGACAGGTTATGGTCCCAACCCTCTCAGTCTGTGAAGAGACGTGTGGCCGACAGTGGAAGGACAGGTAGATAATACCTACAATATATACATATGTAGGTACCTACATATAATGAGTTCGTAATATTTTTAAAATTAATTTCAAGAGAAAATATTTTCAATATTCAATTATCACAGTTTAAAATTTAAGCGTGTTATAAGAGGACTTTTATACCCACGTCCTTATTCTGATAAACAATAAAATTAATATCGACATTTTAAATTCACATAAAACACTCAGCACTCATTAATTTTGAGAAATATGCATATTTTATCCGTATTTCGAATAATTTAACATTGCTTTTTTTACGATCGTAATACCTACCAACAATTATAAATTTTGGTACAATAACTTAGTCAGCGACGCGTACTTATCTTTATAAAATACTTTGTACTTTTCCACCTCACGGAGAGAATAATTACTAGTGTTTTTCATACATTTTGATTCCAATCAAGCATGGTAATTTCATAAGTAAATAAGAGCGCAAAGATGAAAAAAATTGAATTGTTTATTCTGGTTAACTTATTTTACTATTATTTCGTATTGTCACGGTTGTTTTGTTTTGAAAATTTACAATTACTCCGCTTTTCGTTAGCGTACTGTTCAAAGGATTGCATAAAAGATTGATAAATCTCAACTGGCCGCAAATTGAACTGCATTACTGCATTTGTCCTAATAGCCAGTAACGAGTCTCAAGGTACATCATACGTTTGAGATAACTGGCGGCGAGGTCGCGCGGGTCACGGAAATGACCTTAATTCCTTCCTTTAAGAAATAGCTATTTAATCTATAGTAAAATTGTATGTATCTTTAAAATTATCTCTTTACCTGATGTTTTCATTCATTTTACTGTTTCGCCTTCTTAGTGGTTGTTTGTTTTGTTACTGACAAAATAACTAAAAAATGTTCAAAAAATTTTTTATCAAAAAAAAAATATACATGTACATAGGTAGATTGATGTTTTTGCTGTATAGTAAATTTGAATACGAAGATAACCCCCGTAATCACTGAAGTGGTAGGCAGAGGAGTGTAGCACCTACACTCCCAATGTTCACCAGTGACGTTTGCATATTTGATGTAGATGTGATTAAATTAAAAAACCTATTAATACAATGACTACTGCAACAAAATGGCGTTAACTTTTTAACAACAATTGTGTTTCTTTGATACTGATTATATAGTATATTTTTAATACATCACTTTTCAACGTTTTCAACGTTCACATTTTCAACCGAGTTTCTGAAAATTGAGTCGAGTTTTACACGGTGGCTGAATATTGCTCAGAATTTTACTGTAACAATAAAAACATTTTTTTCGTCTAAAAAAAACCAACCATGCATACACTTGTATTTATATACTTGCATATATGTACCTATGTATATCAAGCAGCGATAGCTTAGTGGATTAAAATTAAGCTTGTACAAAAAATATTCATCAACCGACGTACTTTTGTTTATTTATTTATGTTTACTATTCATGTGTATACGTATAATATATATATGTATATATCATTTTCAAGGCTTTTCATCTATTGTTTCTTGTAACCGACATACCGATTTTCATATTAGACACGAGTAGATTAATAATTCGGTACATTAAATAATACGAGCACATTAATAATCTTCAATGTAGAGATGTATATATTTATCTCTACATTGAAGAGTCCGTGATTGCTCTATTTATCTAATTGACTCTTATGAAGATGTGGGTGGGCAGGCGCATCACGTTAATTCAAGTAAATTGAACAACTAGTAAAATATACTCCTTAATGTGTCATGGATAGTGGCCAATGGAATCCTTTTGTGAGCAAAAGTTTTAATACGAAGCCGCGGTTTCAGGTTTAATTACTGGCAATAGATATTGATTTGATGAATAACTGTTAGATCAGTGGAGAGAATAAAAGTGTTTTAGACGAGCCATCTAATTGTTGCTTTAAGAACAACTGGTCTTTGTTACATTTCAATTATTGTAACAATTACTTTATGTTCAGTTTATATTGTATGACTTCAGCGGTGGCAGATCGCGATACGGCGCGGTCTACCTAGGCACAGTTAAATGCC
>DWDW01001568.1:0-11397 GCA_018245635.1 Mimoniades versicolor eupheme | reverse complement strand
GTCCCACGATGGAATAGGTGGTGAGCCTATTGCCATATACCGGGCACTTATCCAGACTCCGAGCCACTGCTAGAAAAACTAAATTAGAATATTTAGTAGTGCCCGACCCGGGAATCGAACCCAGGACCTCCCGTTCGGCAGTCGCACTCGCAACCAACACTAACAACGAGGCAGTCTGTTTTTAAAATACAATTTCGGTTTACTCGTAAAAGGCGTGCTTGCTGCTTCACATGCCCTGTACTAGAGTCGGTCTTCTTAGCTCTTAAAAAAAACGCATAGCACCAGCCTTTAATAGGACAGACAATTAATTCGACTAATACTGCTAGCGGTCACATTCTTGAAGTCCTATTACAGGATGATACTAGTTAATAGTTTTAATAACAATTCCAGGTACAATTAGGGAAAGTTTACAGATTCAATGGGCGTTAATGGTCACTCGTAGCTACTGCTAATTCATAGCTAATTTCCTTACATATAAAAACTGACTACATCTGCTAATATGAATGATCATTCATCAATATTCACCATACATATGAATTGAATAATATATCCGAACAAAGCAGATTGGATATCTCTATTAGAATAAGCATTTAAGCCTCCAAAAATCGTATAAAAGAAACACTCATGTAAAATGATATTTGCATAGAAATTGGTATTAAGTTACGTTTTTATTCCATTTACAATTACGTCGAGTATATGTTTGCTTTGCGAACGAATCCGATATAAAAGCTGTACCGTAATACCCACGAATGTATTCTCGTGTCAATGTAATAAAGTATGGTTGGATGTGTGTACCTGGATCGAATTTGAAGAAGCTTTTACGTATGGGTTGATTATGTTACTTGTCGAAATTTAGTATTTCGTTACGTTGCTGTTTATGCATATCAATCTACATACCTATATTGACAATCTTGCGTAACAATAAAATTATACGTAACATTCATATTATAAATTAGTACAATAATAGCGCTTGTAACTATGATTTGGTTACAGGTTAAAAGCGATCAATGAAGTTAAGCACAGGTGGACACAGTCAGTAGCAAGACAGGCGACCGCTAGTGACGAATTCTTACAAGGGAATTCCCGCTCTGGATTAATGTTTTTATGTAGACGGTAACAATTGTGAAACTTCGTAACATATATTATCTTAAAGGGTCTTAAATGAGTGCAGAATCGACTAGAACGCCAGGCTTACTGCGATTGAGCAGAAAACTATGGCTAGGCTCTGGGACACAAAAATGACTGCAGACAGCCAGCCACTTCGACAACAGACACGGATGCTTGATTACATCTGCAATAGCTCCCTACTTTGATCACACAAAGTAAGTTTCCTATCAACAATTAGTTCGTAACCGCTAAATAGATTTCGATGAAACTTGATCATGAAGATAACTCAGCTCGAAAAAAGACAGTGTATGGCCAAATTAAATAGTATATTTGACTTTCGATCGAAACAAATCGTAGATTAAAGCTATATGTACAAATGTATGACGTAAAATCTATGACATAAAAGACACCCGAAAATATTTCTACCTAACTTTAATTTTGTGAAATTTTCTAATTCTTAATAAGCTTAACACAATAATGTGTACATATACAAAGCTGCATGTATGAAAATGTATGCAACAATGCAATTGTGCGCGGAGTTTCTCTCCGAACTAAAATAAATTGGAGATATGGGTGTGAGCGGAAGATGTATCAGCGGCGCTGCTATTGTAACGAGTTTGCACGTGGTTAATGAGTGTTGTAGCTCTGGAAGTTGCGAGAACAGTGCTTACTAACTTTGCTATACCAGGGTTGCTCAGCATTCAGTATGAGATGGTAGACCCTTCCCATTAGCACCATTCGCAAACGAGGAATTGACTGTACAATTTTTTTTATATACCATTATTATTTTTTTCGACCTTTTCTACCGTTCCACTGCTGAAACATGAGTCTCTTCTCAGAGTGAAATGGTTCAGGCCATAGTCTGCCACGCTGGCGAAGTGCGGGTTGGCAGATTTCACACGCCTTAGAAAACAATTTTTTTTAATGAACTTTAAGATGTGCAGGTTTCCTCACTATGTTTTCCTTAACGTAATAGCAAGTGATATTTAAAGTGCGCGCCCAGATTCGATCCCGGTCTCCCGGAGTGAGAGGTCGAATTTCAAACCACTAGGCTATCACTGCTATTATTTATACTTAATTGTAATTATAAATTGTACTTTACTATAGTTGTCAATGCTATCTTTGCTGAGATTCAATCTAATTAACCTTGCACATAGCAACCTAGTTGTTAAAATATATAAGCTGTCCTGCATACCCCGTACTACTAATTTTTTACAAAGAAATACATTGATTCACATTAATCGTCCCAAATTACTTTTACCATATTCGTTCATTTAGTCATCTCTCGCACGGGATTGTAAATTGGGAATTTTCTATACTTTATTCTGCACTTAGAAAACAAAGTCTACCACTTTATAAATAGTATCCAGTTTTACAGTAAAACGGAACGTTGCAAAGAACATAACTGTAACGGAGTTACGTTGGAACGCAATGTAATAATAAATATAATTAAAACTCGCACAAATTGACAACCCTGTCCGCACCTGCAAGCCACTTACAAGTTCCACTGGTATAATTTTTCCACGGAACGTTAGCGAGAAATACTAAGTTTATTGCTACCAATTGTAGTACACGCGTTTGTGGAAACAAAAGTTGTGAATTGTTCTTGTGGTTGTTCATGCGTTACTTACACTTTAATACCTCAACTTTAATACTTTATTTTATACATATAAGTGTACATATGTACTGTCTGTAGGTATAATTCTAAAAATAAAAAAACCAAAAAGGGATGCATGCATGCATGCATGGCTGAATGTAAGAATGAATGATTGTCCTCCTACACGCTAACTAATATTTTCACTAACACGCTACAACCGGCTGATACTAAACGCGTACAAAAAACAACCGTCTCCGCGACTTGTAAATAGAACTGACTTTAACCACAAAGTTTGCCCCCCCCCGTCACAATCGCCTCTATTATCTCTCTATTATCTCTCTATTATCTCTCGCCTTTTATCTGTCCTTGTGAAATAATGTAACAGCAACTTTACAACTGATATAATCTGCGTGGACATATTTTCCTCCGAATCTCACTTAAACAAAATAATAAATTTGCTGACAGGAGGAAAAATTTAATTTAAAGATTAACATTATTTAATTTAAAGATTTAACATGCGAGCGACGCGTAAACGGCGTCCCTACCTTCGCTCTGGCTCCCTAGCGCTGCCTGGAACTGCTCGAGCCAGTCAGCTCCCGCGCCGTGGAGATACGCCAGTATTTTTGTGCTCAGCCGATGTAATTTTACGTCAAAGCAAATTCGAAGGTAAGTGTCGAATATCTTGCAATATGCGATTAAGACTTTTACTCGAACATAGTTAGACGTTCGATATTGTGATGTGCAGTTCAGATTATGTCAATGTTTTAAAGTTTTTTTTTATTTCATTATTTTTATCATTAGTGTAATTGTGGGAAATGAGAGTCACGTGACTTCTCTTACCTGCAAGTGGTTACTATTATCCGCAACTATGCTTGACGAATTACATCATTTTTATTTCTTTCTAGATGCCGAAAGTACGAACCAGAACAACTGAAAAAGCTTCCTGGTTTTTTGATGCCTTGAAAAGCTATAAAGCTTGTTAAAGGAGTTTCTTCTATAAGAAATGCTGCTAAGTTAATGGGGATCCCATTTGCAAGCCTTCAAAAAAGAATAAAAAAAGGTTCTATCTTAGGACCACATCTAAGACGATTCACTGTTCTTAGTGCTGAGACTAGCTAAGCTAGCAAATTTTTGGTGAAGAAATGGCAAATATTTTTTATGGTTGCACTGCTAATCAAATTAGAAAAGATTCTATATCAGCTCTTCTGTTATCAGATCTTCTGTATCAGATGTTGACACCGACGACTTATGCTAGGACGATGAGGGTGACGATGCAAAAGATGCTGGAAACAGATGTCTGGTATACAACGATTTTGAAAAAAAACAACGGGATGTGGTATAGTAGCACCTCATGTGGGCGGGGATATGGGTTTACACAAAATGCACTGGGTGGAACTCAGCTGAAAGTTATGTCTGCGATATATGCTAGATTTTCTTTGAATCCGATTGCCCCCCGGGGTGACAACCATTTTTTTACTTTTACCATGGTAACTTTTATAATATCCAAAGTTGATTGCCAAAAAGACTAATAAGTATTGTTAATGATAGTTAATTAAATGATGTTTTAAGGCGGTTGCAATAAATAGTTTGTTTATGATTAAAATTTTATTTTAGTTCTCGCTTAAGTGACCCCCATTACCCTGTTCTCCCCTATACATAATATAATATCTCATATATAGTATTTCAAAACACTAGACATGAACTTCAATTGACGCAATCGAGGAAAACACCGCAAACTACAAATATGTATGAGAATCGACATATGTCACCCAGACGTAAAAATAAAATAAAACATCCACAAATACGAGTAGCTATTTATTTTCCCCAAAAACATTAAGAACAGCATTCGTTATATATCTACGAAAACGAATTTCACACGTTGCCTTTCAGCCCTTTCATGGAATTTTACTCTAAGGCTTCTATTCAAGTTTTATCGCTGCAAAGGTAGAATTAGGGCACACTTGGGCTTGATTTAATAAGCTATCTTTCTTCCGAAACGGCGTTTGTTCCCTGTGGGGATACTTTAAGGGATTTATTGCTTCCCTTTGTTTCTCGCTAATTAATGGATGACAAATAAGTGAGTGTATTTGTGACGTGTTGTGTATAATTTTAATATTAGCTTACACCGACAAAATTGTACAGAAGGAAAAGTAAATGAAGGAAAATTAGGGTTAAGACAATATTTATGGTGGTATTTAAAGCTTTTGTCATGCAATAATATCCATGTTGCGTGTTTATACGTGTTCCGAGAAATCCGTACATATGTAAAGTCACCTCATTTCCCGTCCAATTAGCAAATGCTAAACATGGTACGCCTTAGAGAACATAATAGCAAATTCGGTCTGAAAGGCGTATTTTTAATTGCATCGGTGGTGAATTCAAAACGCGAACCTCAGACAAAGTGTATTTCTTTTAAAAAAGGATGCGAAGTCTTCAATAAATCAACGGGGTCATATTATTCTTGGGCACAATGCGTTTCGAAAGTGACCTTTAACCCTCAACATTGAATTTTGGGGAAGCATTTTGGGTGTGTGTAATATTTGGACAACACTCGACAAAAGATACGAGGGTATCGGATGTAAGGGAAAAGTGTCAATAGGGAATAAATTTATGTGAATACATTTATCTGTGGCACAATCCGCTTCGCGGGCGGCCATGTTGTGTGATAATCTGTTCATATGTAACACAACGTCATTGTTTACGCGTATTGAGCTAGCTAACGCTGCGAACAATGACATGGGCAATTCAGATGCCAATAATCCAATGGAATGATAACATTTTTGTAATTTTAACGCGAATTCATGAATTTTTACCAAATTTAAAATTAAGATTTCATTAGCTTACCCACTTTTGAAATAGGAATAAAAGAATTATTTATTTAAAATTGTATAATTATCTGTAAAATAATATCACGTTATACATAATGAAATAAAAAGTTCTTAGTTTTTTATCACCCTGTAATAAAATGATTTTCGAATAATTCATATTCAGTAAAAGTCAAATATGGTTTAATATTTTTGTTTTTGCCACATTTCTGCTTTACTTATGTTTGTGCATACAAATATGCGCATAGTGTTCTGTTTTTTCTTTTCATACGTGTCTACACATTTGTGCAGAGACAGTGCTGAGTCGTAGATACTTTTTGCGATTAAAATCTGTCGCGTTACACAAGACGATGGAAGACTGAAGTGAGAGACTGAGGGGTAGCGCAAACTAAATACAGTCAGCGATGTCAGCCTTATGACAGGACTTCATTATAGAGATTTTCGTAAGAACAATACACTCTCTATTTATCCTTGGTCATTGGATGTGTTTCCAAAGTTTTTTTCGTAACCAAAAAGATAAAATCGAAAACAATGACCATTATTATAAGCATGTTCAATACAACTCACTTTCCTAAGAGGTTTATGTCTTGAAACCCCGAAACGTCTGAAATATAAGGTGCTTCCGAAAGATATCGGCTCTGAACATTGTCAATACAAAAGAATTTATGTGAATACACAAGAGAAATCTGTGTTCGCTTCATATTTACACAGGATAGCGTATGACGAATTCTAAGCTTTAGCGATGTCTGGTATTTTTAGCAGCTGTATTAGTTTCTAAGTGTAAGTATAAGGAATAAAAAACAGAAACATGATATCTACATTTATTTTAAGATTTATTCTATCTTAATTTAGAATGAATTCCAATTTAAATTTATAATTTAGAATGATTTCCAAATTAATTCCATATTCAAATTAATTCCATAGTGAACGATGCATATTGTTACAATTATCATTCGCTTATTCGTTCGCTGACGCGTTTCTCTCGTCTATCGTACGTTCCCCTTTTGACGTGTCGGTTTTGGGCATGTCTTAGATATGGTAGAATGGGAAAAACGAACCGAAAAAAAACTCGCAGCGTACTTTAAAAATTCGACAACGAAATTTGGTTTATTGTAATTTGGCTTCAGTTTAATAATAAGTATACGAGCCAGAATATTCAGAAACAGAAATTAATTAATCCTTAAACATTTTATTTCGTTCATCAGATTTGTTCAAAACGTATAATTTTGTTTTCTATCAAACAAATAATTAATTTCTTCATTGTTTCGTATTGTTTCCGATATTGTTATTATAAAGCATTTCAAATTCTGAACAAGTAATCAATTGTGTGGTTTAGGTTTTAGTTTTATGAATCCCAGTAAGGGCTTTTATGTTTAAACGAGATCAAAAAGTTTTTATAAGGAATAAATAAACATACCTATTTTTCAAATAATTTAGTTAGTCTTTAATAGTAGCACGACTCCCATAGCAGGCTTCAATATTATAGATACTAAGTATTATTGTTGCTTTACACACATACATACATATGTACGTACGTACTGAATCAATGTTACTTACCATTCCATGTCTGCATTTTTTATTAACTGATAGAAACTAAGCAATAGTCTTATAATTATATAATATTTTCTATAAAATCTGCTTCAAAACCAGTAAAATCAAATATTACGGTAACCAGACGCTTAGTAAGTACATAAACATTTTTTATACCCAGACACAGAACAAATACTCGTAATTTGAGGAATCCGAATTCAGGCTTCAGGTTCGTTAACTGCTAGACCATTGGGCTTGTCAGATAGCAGATTTCATTATCGTAACCACAACTTGACCGTCCACTACTCTCTTTATATGAAAAATAAACTAATTATGTACTTAACTCAGAATTTTCGGAATTTATCCGACAAAATATTCTCGTGCCTCGGACGGCGGGTAACTAGGAGAATAAATCTCTAGTTTCTACTTTACGACTAATAAATTACAAAGTAATATAATTTATGGTCAAATGTGATACAAGTAACGTACTAACGATTTACATTGTAGCTGAAGTGTGGGATTGTATTACAATGCTCTACCTACGCCTGCTTCGCTGGTCTCGAGTAGGTTGCAAGTACGACTGCCGATCAAGAGGTCTTGTGTTCATATCTCCGGTTGAACACTAGTCGATTTTTCTAAGTTAGATTTTTTAGTGATGGCTATGAATCGAGATTGTGCACGGTATACGGTAATAGCCTTTCCTTAGTACCACCTATTCCATAGGACGTAAACTTAACTAAAGAAACGTTTCTTCTGCCAACCTTTTCGCGAATTACAGGCGCGATGTTACGATGTCACGTACCTATCTCCTCGGAGATTACAGGAGTTTTTACATTGTAGTTAATTAGCTGACTATTTTTCATAACACATGCTCTGCCTAATGTATGATCAGATACACATGTGCGAAAATACTTCAAAATATTATTTGTGATTTAAGGCTTCTTTTATGTAGTTCTATAGAAAGTTTTTTTCATACGAAGGCTTTTGAAGTTGGCTTAATACACTGCCTGTATTGTATAGTGAGTTATTTAAAATTTTATATATGGTTCATTGTTCATAGATTATACTTTTAAAATTCAACATTCAAGTCTAAAATCCACACAATGAGGGTTATGTCAACGAAAAATCGAACAAACGGTGCGTTTTTCTCAATCAAGTGCCATTGTATTTATGGAATAAAAAAAAAATATGTACAACATCTGTTCAGTTATTTCATTACTTCAGGAGAGACTTGATAAACGTTTTTGGGGACATAACATATTTATTCAGTAATACATAATTATGGTGAATATTAGAATGTTACTGTTCATTATATCGATGAAGTGTGAAAAAGTTGTTATTCTTACTTTGTGAGTAAATAACCTCAAATGTTTTTTTAATATATCCTCAAAATTAATCGAAAGTTTTATTCTACAATTACTTAGGTCTACATTTCATGAGGTAAGTATGCCTAAAAAACTGTCCTTGTTCTTAAAAACTAAGTAAACAGTATTCAATTTTAATGACATTTTAGAATATGTATAAGCTATTAAAATAAAATAAAAAAAATTGCATCGGCCGGGAATCGAACCCGGGCCGCCCGCGTGGCAGGCGAGCATTCTACCACTGAACCACCGATGCTACGCTGCTTTTAATGGAATTTTTACCTAGATGAAAATATTTTAAGAGTATATTAAATAAACTAATTTGGTAGTTTTCATTTTATAAGCAATGAAGCGAACACTTTTACTTAGCGGATTTATTTTGTAAATAAGCATTTTTTTGCTAAATGCAATGTTGAAATATATCGATATTATTCATTAAATACATATTTTTTATTGTATGTTTAATTTATGAAATGCACGTAAATGCAAGAATGGATTAATTGTAATAATAATACAATAATGAAACAATGATAACATTTCATTCGCAATGTTTTGAACAATCTGTGGCAAGATAAGGTGAAAGGAATTAAATAGCCTTCTATCAAATGTTTCGCTTCGCAGCGCTTCTTAACACGTAGGAACGAGTTATTTGTTTTTGTTGCACTCACTTATAGGAGAAATGAATTGCTCCTCTATTATTTCCATTTCATATTTCATATCTGTTTTATCAGCCTTTTTGTAACTTTGCCAGATTTGTAATAAGATAAAAAATATATTTTTTTAAGATGATTCGATTTTTTACCACATAATAAACATAAAACAATTGTATTTAGTGTTGAAAATGTATCATTTAATTTACACATTTACATATAGATATCTTGTGATACAATAAATTATTTATGCAATAAAACGCAGGATGCGTTACAAAATGTCAATATTTACACATTCTTTACATCTTTGAAAACAAATTGTACGGCAGTGCAGTGTAATTGGGCGACGTAACCCGAGTCTGCCGCGGCGGCTCGATCCATTCCACTTCGGAGTTCTCTATGAGCCGCGTCAAGAAGGTCCCCGTCTCCAATTCGGCTATTCGACGGCCTGTGCATAGTATCACATTTTTATAACATATCATCAGCATGAGGCAGCAGTTACAATGAATAAAGCACCATGTAATTAAGTATCCTGAAATACACAAAGGAATACAGGCAGGGGAACAGGTTGTGGCAGTACATGTACTCTTATTATCTAGTTAGGGTTGCTTTATTATACGTTCAGGCTTAACAGTAGCATTTAGGTAAGTATGCAATGTTTTAGTAGCCTTTTACATGACCAGCTGTGAATGAGGTAGTAAAGGAACAAATATTTAATAGTCGGGCTTGCTTTTGAGTGTTTATGAAACCGTATAATGGTACTGATAATGACTTGTTTGTTACGAAACTGAAATAAAAAAATATTGATTACTTTTACTTTTTAAATAAATATCCTTCCAAGGACATAATATGTACGCGAGAGAATTCTGTGAAAAATGTTAAACATACTGACCACTATTTATATTTAGAGTGTATTAATATACTCATACGTGTAACAGAATTCCTTACCAATGCAAGTGCTACCTGCGAAGTCGAATGGACTGAAAGCGAACGGGTGAGCGTTCCCGTGGTATAAGGGATCGTCCTTCTTGGCAGTCCATCTCTCAGGGATGTATTGTCGTTCGGGCTATTCATGACCCCGAAAACAAATACACGATAAATATATCCAATTTGTTAATAAGCTTATACAATTATTAGTGATCTCAGCCAACACATCAATACTTCTTACTGTCAATTGTTCTGAGTGTATAGTTGGCACACATGTCTGTTTTCCACTCGTATAAGATGAAGATGTAATAAAATATTTAGGTATTTTGTATCCCAATGCGTCGTAATCTTTGTTTACTTTCCTTATATTTCCTCTCACGACGAGCTATATCCTCATGGATTTCTTGATAGGGTCTCCGTTCCTGTGTCAATGTGATCTCCTCTCTTAATTTGGTTCGCTTCTCCGGGTTGCTCGCCAGGAAGTAGCGGTTAGATATAATTGTGTTGGTCGCCTACGACATACAATTGTAAGATTGGTTATGAAATACTTCAGCGTAAACTTTACTTTTAAACGCGTCTGTAACCAACGGCTAATAATAAGAACTACATTCATAGGTACATACATCAATGCCTACTTCTGAGTCACTACCAATTTTCTTTATATAAAATAAACAATAAAATCCTTTATTGTACACGTCAAAAAAATACAAGAAAAAGACAAACTTAAAAGTAAAAATGTACAAAAGGCGGCCTTTTCGCCAATTAGCGATCTCTTTCAGACAACTTTTTGGCGGAAGAGATAAAAAGATCACGAAACTTGGTAAAGTACCTACGTAAAATAATAAGTAATAATACATACATATATGTATATGGACAGATAGCAAATAACTGGGGAGAAAATGAACATGAAGAGTAGAGAAGGAGAAATTGAGAGGGTTAAAAACATCTAATCTCGTGAGTTACTAGCTTAGCAATGTACTTTTATTTAATTCCATACCGTATCGACGCCAGCAAATAACATGTTGCTGGCCACAATGACAGCAACCAACGACAAGATGACTAAAAAGCGATCATATCGAGCGCCATTTCGTCGAGTGTTTTGGTATACAGTTTATAAGTAGATAATTAAAAGTATAATGCCATTCATAGTTTTAATAACATGAGTGCTGTCTGATTAATTCTCTGTAATCATTGCTACATTTTTCGTGACCTTTTTACTGAGGATATTTGTTCAACAAATATAATTAAGAAAGTAATATGAAAAAAATATAAAAAAAAATGTTCACAAATTGACTAAATACTACTATTATTCTTCTTTATTCTGGTATATAAAAATGTTTTGCATCGGCCGGGAATCGAACCCGGGCCGCCCGCGTGGCAGGCGAGCATTCTACCAC